>JAIZAY010000397.1:0-50834 GCA_029531755.1 Holothuria leucospilota | reverse complement strand
TGATGTCATTTATAGGGCAGGCTACAAAGAAACATCAACTACAGGCCATGCTATAAACATCAATAGCGTAACATTCAAGCATATTGAAACAAAATTTGGGGGTGTGTTTCAGGCAATTTAAAATACGGTACCAATATTTAAGGATGCAGGTGAAAAGGGGTGCTCGCTCCAGCTCCCGACCCCCCTTACACATTGCACTTCTACTTGTATATCACACAACTTAACACTATAGACTACTAATATTAATTTTAGTGCGCTGGATTATCAGCATTGTGGTGGCTTAGTTGGTATGGCCCTGGACTCTGACTGTTAAGTACGTGAGTTCAAGTCCTCGCGGAGACTGGGCAGTGTGATTTTCTCGTTTTGCGGTTTTAATGTTGGGGAACTGTCGACTTTTTACAGTTGCTTTCTCCTTCATGTCTTCCTTTTTGTTGCTTTTATCGACTTCTCTTCATCCCCACTTTTTCTTTTCTTAATAAGGCTTCGTTTTTTTAATCATATCTTACTGTAAATTTCCAAATCAGGTCACTCCACGCTATTGCCTGGAGCCTACATTATCAAGTCGTACACCCCCTCCCCCCTCTTTCCACGATGCTTTTTTACCGTTGAAATTGCTAATAGTTTTGCGAATTTTTTCCCATTCTTAGATGAAAACGATTCCATATTTCATGTAGATTGCATTTGATACGAAAGGTATCATTAAAGACAGGGCTCCCGGCTACTTATGTCCTGTCTTTATTGATACCGAATTTGCCTACCTTCCCAAAGCAACTCTTGTTTCTAAAGGAAAGCCACTCTGGCTGAATATTCATAAATGACCGACTGTAAAATGCTTTTTTTTTGTATAGCAACTATGGATTAAGTTTCTTAGGGGGAAGGGCTAAGCATCTGCGAACAATAGGTGACTATTGTCCAGGTTTCATGGTGCGATGATTTGCAAAGAAGACAGGGTTTCCTTTAAACTTGACCAAGTCGCCCTCCGCGTTTTCCCT
Organism: Holothuria leucospilota; assembly: GCA_029531755.1. NCBI lineage: Eukaryota > Metazoa > Echinodermata > Holothuroidea > Aspidochirotida > Holothuriidae > Holothuria > Holothuria leucospilota. The sequence continues at coordinate 49,842 of JAIZAY010000397.1, read as the reverse complement.
GCGGACTTGAGGGGACGCTCCACCATTCCATAAAATTGCACTTTGGCTGGAGAGTGAACCCTCTACATGAAGTCCCTAAAAATTTTGTTTGGGTTGATTTTTGACCCTGTTATGAGAGGGCAGTGAATCCTTTGTTAGATGTATTTGGTAGTGTTTGAGTTGGACATTATGTTGTCAAAAATGGTTGAAATTGATACCACCTGAGCCGATTGTGAGGTTTTGGAAAGACAGCGGACCTATCTCATATATTGGTGAGTAACAAGGGGTGGAGGTGGCGGATCACAAGTTTTCTTTTTATTCATGCTCCCGTAGCTCAAAAAGTCAATGGTCATGCTGCAAAAATTCTTATGTGCCAGTAACAACCAACTCGTGAGCTTTGCATTGATGGGACACATGCTGGCGTTGAAAACTTTGACAAGGAATGAGAGGCACCGTAACAAGGCCCGTTTAAGTGTGCAAGTCGGACCAAATTTTAAGTGCTGCATGAGGTTAATAATGAAGGAATGTTTACGGGTTCGTTGAATACAGCCTTGTACATCCGCTTATGAAGGACCATTCAATTGAAAGGGGGGGGGGGTGACTTCATTTTTGACAAATGCCGAGTATGACGGCCTATGGAAGAGTGCAGTAACTGAGTGTTTTCAATCCGGGGCGCCCCAATCGCTCTCCACCTCCCTCTTCTTCTTCTTCTTCTTCTTCTTCTTCTTCTTCTTCTTCTTCTTCTTCTTCTTCTTCTTCTTCTTCTTCTTCTTCTTCTTCTTCTTCTTCTTCTTCTTCTTCTTCTTCTTCTTCTTCTTATTATTCTTCTTCTTCTTCTTCTTCTTCTTCTTCTTCTTCTTCTTCTTCTTCTTCTTCTTCTTCTTCTTCTTCTTCTTCTTCTTCTTCATCTTCTTACTTCTTCTTCTTCTTCTTCTTCTTCTTCTTCTTCTTCTTCTTCTTCTTCTTCTTCTTCTTCTTCTTCTTCTTCTTCTTCTTCTTCTTCTTCTTCTTCTTCTTCTTCTTCTTCTTCTTCTTCTTCTTCTTCTTCTTCTTCTTCTTCTTCTTCTTCTTCTTCTTCTTCTTCTTCTTCTTCTTCTTCTTCTTCTTCTTCTTCTTCTTCTTCTTCTTCTTCTTCTTCTTCTTCTTCTTCTTCTTCTTCTTCTTCTTCTTCTTCTTCTTCTTCTTCTTCTTCTTCTTCTTCTTCTTCTTCTTCTTCTTCTTCTTCTTCTTCTTCTTCTTCTTTCTTCTTCTTCTTCTTCTTCTTCTTCTTCTTCTTCTTCTTCTTCTTCTTCTTCTTCTTCTTCTTCTTCTTCTTCTTCTTCTTCTTCTTCTTCTTCTTCTTCTTCTTCTTCTTCTTCTTCTTCTTCTTCTTCTTCTTCTTCTTCTTCTTCTTCTTCTTCTTCTTCTTCTTCTTCTTCTTCTTCTTCATCTTCTTCTTCTTTTTCTTCTTCTTCTTCTTCTTCTTCTTCTTCTTCTTCTTCTTCTTCTTCTTCTTCTTCTTCCTCTTCTTCTTCTTCTTCTTCTTCTTCTTCTTCTTCGTCTTCTTCTTCTTCTTCTTTTTCTTCTTCTTCTTCTTCTTCTTCTTCTTCTTCTTCTTCTTCTTCTTCTTCTTCTTCTTCTTCTTCTTCTTCTTCTTCTTCTTCTTCTTCTTCTTCTTCTTCTTCTTCTTCTTCTTCTTCTTTCGGATCACGGTGACACATCCAAAGGACATTACTACACCGCACATGCGTCAGGGGAGCCCTAATTTGCCCTAATAAAATTGGTAATATATTGAACAGGATCTCTATGACTATCTAAACCATCGATCAAAGCAGCAGGAAGGTTATTCCAATCTTTCAGAGTACTAGGAAGAAAACTAAATTTATAACAATTAGACCGAGAGTAGAGTTGACAAAAATGGAGGTTGTGCATCCCACGAGTTTTCCGAGTTGGATGACTGAGTTTGTCCATGGGAATATTAGCCTTACCAAAAAAACCTTTCGAGAAGAGAATAAGTCTGTTTTGCTTGCGACGATCAGCTAGCGTGGGGAGATCAAGGTCCTTCAAAATAGATGTCATCGACCCTGGCTCGCGAGAAAATTCGGAGCTTACAAAACGAGCCGATCTCCTCTGGATGCTCTCTAGCTTATCTTGTAAATAAGACTGATGTGGGTCCCATACGCAACAAGCATACTCCAAAACAGGCCGAAGGAGACCCTTGTAGGCAGCTAACTTCACATCGCGAGAGCAAAATGATAAATTTCTATAAGGTATGCCCAAAATCTTATTACCCTTATTGCAGATAGATTGAATGTGCTTATCTCAGTTTAAGTCGTTAGAAATCGTGACACCTAGGTACTTTATCGAGTCAACCTTAACTAACTTCACATCGTTCAAGACATAATCGAAGTTGACCGGATTTTTTTTTTCTAGCGAAAGTAATGATGTTGCACTTAGAGGGCTGGAATCTCATGCCCCAAGTCTTGGCCCAAAGACCTAGATTATGTAAGTCTTTCTGGAGCAAACAACAATCATTAACATTCTCTATGACCCGATAACAGACACAGTCATCAGCAAAAAGTCTAATATTAGAGGAGGCAGCATTTACAATGTCATTGATATGAACAAGGAAAAGAATGGGTCCTAGGACAGATCCTTGAGGAACACCAGAGACAACATCATCAAAAGGGGACCGAGTACCATTAACTACAACAGCTTGCTTACGATCAGAGAGAAAGTCGTCGACCCACCGAAGAACCTGTTTGGAAACACCAGGGCTAAACAGTTTGGTTTTTAGCAGTTCATGAGGCACGGTGTCAAAGGCCTTTTCAAAGTCCAAGATGAAGACATCAACCTGCTTTTGTGAGTCCAGGGCCGAAGCCCAGTCTTCGACGACTGATACTAGTTGGGTATCACAACTATGCGACTTTCTAAAAGCATGCTGCTTTGTTGAAAGTGTATTGTTTGCCTCAAAGAAGTCCATCAAGTTGGAACTTATAATATGCTCTAACAATTTACAGCACATACAAGTGAGCGAAACAGGCCGGTAATTACTAGGGAGAGAACTGTCATTTTTTTGTAAACAGGGCAGACGTTTGCCATCTTCCAATCAGCCGGTATCCTACCGCTTGTAAGGGATTGCTGATACAAGTGACTTAACATAGGAGCAAAGTCAGAGGCAATTTCACTAAGGACCCAAGGATGAATGTTATCAGGTCCAACGGCTTTGTTTTTATTCAAGCCCTTTAACAGTTTTTCAACTCCATGAGTAGATATGGTAATATCAGCCATTCTGCTACAAGCTGGTCTGCAGAAAGGGATAACACTAAACAAAGTCTTGGTAAATACACTTGTGAACTGAGCATTGAAAGCACAGGCCTTATCCAGATCAGTAATAGCTAATTTGCTATTCGTCTTGAGAGGGGGGATGCCATGTTTATCCTTTTTTTGGCCATTTATGTACCTCCAGAAAGGTTTAGTGTCATGTTTTATATCACCAATCATACCATTAATATAATTTGTATGGGAGATATGGACCTCCCTTTTGATTCTAGACCGCAATTCAGCCCATTTGTCATGCATTTTGGTATTGTTAGTTTTTTTGAAGATAGCATGCAGCCTGTCCCTTCTTCTAATCAACTTACGAATGCTATCGGTAACCCACGGGAGAGATGTTTTAGCTCAGTTCTTTTGGTGGGAACATTCTTCTTAACAGTTCTTTGGAGAATGGATTTAATACGCTGCCAGTTTTGGTCCACAGTAGGTTTATTTGGCCCCCATTGAAGTACCCCAATGTGAAACTCCGGGTATCGTTTCTCATAGCACCATAGTCACCCTTAGAGAATTGCCAGATAAGCCTACGAGGTTTCCTTTTGATCGGAAAGAGACACCTCAGTCTACAGAATAAAGCCACATGATCACTAAACTGATCTAAGGGGGAAATTTCAGTGAACTGATTTGGCGAGTTTGATATAACTAAGTCAAGGGTATTTGTGCCTCTGGTAGGGAAACTTACAAGTTGCTCAGCTGCAAAGTCATTTAAGATATCCAGGAGCAACTTTCCAGAACTATTACTAAGACACACTCCATTATCTTTATGAAGCCTAGTGGTCCAATCAATTTTACCGAAGTTAAAGTCCCCTAAGACATGAAACCGTGGCTGCTTACTAGTTCTGTGATTGGCCATGATTTTACTTAATTGCTCCCTGAACAAAAGGATATGTTCAGAAGGAGCATCAGGGTCCCTGTACCATGAGGCAACATAATGTGTAGTACCATTGACAGAAAACTTAGCCCAAATTGACTCCGATCCGTTTGTGAGGATACTAACGTTCGTGGGGGATAGTTGTTTTTCACCAGCAACATAGTGCCTCCACCCCCAAGAGTACGGTCGTTTCTGAAAATGGTATAATCCAGACTGGAAGGAACCAGTTCACTTGAAGTAATGGAGTCATCGACTTTAGTCTCCTGGAGAGCTATAATATCAGGATGAGTCACACTAAGGAAGGCCTGAAGATCAATTTTTTTACCGCGAATACCATTGATGTTTATAGAAACAAGGGAGATCTCTTTTTGTATTGCTGTTTGATTTGATTTCAATGATGTGCCTGCATCCACACGTGAGGCACTAAGATCCTTTTCGTGTTCAGGATCAAGGGAATTGAATCTATTAACAAGTCTTATGCCAGTGTGAGGATTACTGTTAGCCCGAGGGGGCAAGGGTATAGAGAGAGCAGTACCCAAATTTTTTTCATTACAGACAGGACAAATCCAGACACAGTTTGTAGCCTGGATGTTTTGATAATCAAGGTCAGAGACCTGCGAGCACCTATTGTGAATCCAGTTTTTGCAGGAGTCACATTCAATGGCAGGATCACTGCCCAAAACCCTTTGGTCACAAATACCACAGGGTAATGAACAACTGGGGCAGTACCATTTGTCATCAGAGGTTGAGAGCTGCAATTCTTTATATTCATTGCTATCAATGTTAGCACACCGTGCATGAACCCAATTTTCACAGGGCCATCGCATTCAACAGCTTTGTCCCAATTTTTAACCAATTTGTTGCATTGGCCACAGTAAGAGCCTGGGCCAGGGTTTAGCTCAATATCCCCCCCTAAGACTAAAAGTATGCACAGGAAGGTTAATTTAGATGAGTAGGAGTAAAATCGGTAATTAAATATGAGGTAGGATTTAGAACCCAAATTAGGCCTAACGCTAGTTCGATAAATAGGCCTAGGCCTAGACCCACAAGTACTAGGTCCACTAAAATACGTCATAACTCCCATGTGATTAAAAATGAAAAAGAGCATACTGACCGACCTTGGAAATACGATGTACGGTCTGAAAAGGGACATCCAGGGGTGAGTGGTATGACAATGGCCGGAATGCCATCGAGAGGGAAGGCTACAACTCATAAAAACGAAAATAAAAATGAGGCTCCTCCACATGATGCTGGGCAAGGATAGGCCAGGCCTCCAACATACATAAAAACACACAACCTAACTACACAACCTAACGTAATAATAAAACACCAGAGAGTACAAAACGCAATCCGTAAAAATCACGACTAAAAACAGGAAAATAGAAACCACAAAGCAGAATCCACATCAAAACAGCTAAAACGCACGATTAAAACAGCAATCCGATTAAAGAAGTAACAGAAGACTAAAAAAACAGGAGCTAAAAACAACAAGAGTTGATACGCACTTGACTGCAAAATGCTCCTTCAGGTTAAAGATACCAATCACAGAACAGCCGACAAGCCTGCCGTCAGTATATATTTAAATTACCATATCATTTCGGCAAGGATTTTGCAAAGAAGTCTCAGCATTTATTTAAACTTCAGAAAGCGCGTACGTGTACCAGGAATCATTCTTCCATTGATTTGCGTAAACTTGATTTTGGTCAGTTTGAAGTCCTTTGAAATAGTTGTAGCATGTTAAAGTCGCAAGTAAGTAAAGCTCGAACTCTACAGCGCCAAATGGGCGCTAAAAATGTGGTCGAGTTGCAGGATTTGTGCTCTCAAGTTGGGACCAAGGAAGTCAGAAAGTCAGCCGAGGGGACTGATCGTCTTCGGGACCGTCAGTGGTGAAACCAGTTGGGTGCCATGTATGTCCATCGTCGAGGACGGATCCACGCAAGGTCGTTTAAATTTTCCAGTGTAGTCGGGAAACGTTAAAATATGAAGCAGTCCACAATAGCCAGTCGTCCCTTGTGGTTTATTTGATATATTGATTTAAATGAGGACAGATCCTGTAGTAAATCCCCCAAATTTTCCAATTTCACGCCTAAAACCCAAAATGCTCGCCGAAAATTTTTAATTTTGCTCTCGACGACCTTACGGCACTCCGTCTCCCTTGTCGCAGCTTCACGCTGCAGTCCTTCGTAGGGATGTTTGTACCCCTGTCGGGCAAATTCCTGGCGCTACCCCCAGCCAGCGTCGGGATTACACATTTTATCTTACCTTCTAAGCCAATCCCGACTGCATTTTTACCGAAGAAATTGGAAAATTTTGCGACCGGCAAGACCACGGCTTCCTGAGCTTTACCCTTCCCCTTCCCCCACCCCTATTGATGTCATTTATAGGGCAGACCAGTACTAAGAAACATTAATTACAGGCCATGCTATAAACATCAATAGCGTAACATTCAAGCATATTAAAACAAAATTTGGGGGCGTGTTTCAGGCAATTTAAAGTACGGTACCAATATTTAAGGATGCAGGTGAAAAGGGGTGCTCGCTCCAGCTCCCGACCCCCCTTTACACCCGGCACTTCTACTTGTATGTAGCACAACTTAACACTAGAGACTACTAATATTAATTTTAGTGCGCTGGATTATCAGCATTGTCGTGGCTTAGTTGGTATGGCCCTAGACTTATTAATATTAATTTTAGTGCGCTGGATTATCAGCATTGTCGTGGCTTAGTTGGTATGGCCCTAGACTTTATGTCTTAACTGCAGAACCCTTTCATGAAGCTATTGTGAATTGTAATAAAATTTCAGGTATTAAGGTTGGTGACCATGAAGCTAAGATATTCCAGCACGCTGATGATACCACTTTTTTCTATCTGACACTAACTGTATTCAATATGTTTTCAATGTGATCAACTTATACGAAATGGCGTCGGGGTCTAAATGTAACATTCAAAAAACCGAACTTCTCGCTATTAATCATGATCGGACTGAAATCAGTTATGACCTACCGATTCGTTATGATGGTATTGTAATTCTCGGGGTTTTCTTGGGGACCAATAGAACCAAAACCCAAAAAGAAAATTGGGAGGATAGAATTACGAAATGTATCAGTATTCTCAAAAGATGGAAGTGTCGGAAACTGTCTTTTACCGGTAAGGCTTTAGTGGTTAACTCTCTTGTTATATCCCGTCTTGTTTATCACGCTACTATTCTTCCCGTCCCTGACTGGGCTATTAACAGTATCAAAAGTGCGATCATTTCTTTCTTGTGGGGTGACAAAAAACCTGCGATCTCTTTTAAAGTTCTTTCACTGCCAAAAGAACAAGGAGGACTCGGTGTTTCTGACCTCGCTGTCAAGAGGGATTCACTTCGAATTAGACTTATTAGTAGACTTTTAAGCAACCAAGTGAACGCAAAATTAAGATATATGTTGCTGTACAATTTAAATCACTATGGTGATATGAAACTTGGGTTGAATATTTTTAGGACTGTTCCTCAGTCCAGTTTTATTAGAAAACTTCCTCAATTCTATCAGGAGTTTTTATCAGCATGGAGGAAAATTTCTGTTGACGCTCTGCTTCCGCCCATCAATAGAGCGGACATTCTTCACCAGCCCCTCTTTCACAATCCTTTCATCCTGGATGAGAATCAGTCGGTTCTTTACAACAAGGACTTTATAGAGGGTGAATTTATTTATGTTGGTGATATTTGCTACGAAATGATACCATACTGTTTTCCAGCTCAAGAAATTTATGACATTTTTATTGCGTTAAACCCCCACTCAAAAGTTAAGCTAGGCGATATCGGCAATTACTTAAGTCATGTCTTACATTGTATTCCTCAATCCTGGTGTGATATGATAATTTCTCAGGATAAAATTGTAAGTACTGAGCCCGTTGAGAACCTACTGTTAAGATTGAAGTCGGGGGATTCCTGGATTGATGTTCGCACGCTGACTGCAAAGCGTGCGTCACTATTCTTACGTTGTGCCAGTGACTGTACCCCCAAAGGTCAGCAGTACTGGCAAAATATGTACCCCAAAATTAGTTTCAAGAACAGATGGAACGGCGTGTACGGTGGTATTAAGGCCAATATCGATGCTGATCTTGATTTTAAAATTCTCCACAATATTCTCTACACCAACGATCGACTTTACAAGTATAAAATGATTGATTCTCCTTTGTGCTCCCTATGTAACCTTGAAGTTGAAACTGTCCATCACCTTTTTATTCATTGTCCACTGATCCACGATTTATGGATTTGGTTGATTTCCAAGATTAGACCAATTTCTAATGTTCACTGCTGGGAGGAAACTACGCTGCTCGGGCTTGACCTCCCAAGGAAAAATTACGAACGTGTCCTAATTGACTTTCTACTTAATTCCTACAAGACTGTAATTTGGAGCACACGTATTGCTATTGCCAAGAGCGTCAACCGCCACTACAATATTGATATCCCCTTGTATTATCATACTAGTTTAAAGAAGAAAATTAATCTAATTTATCATTACTACAGTAAGCGCCACGAACTTAGCAAATTCTGGGGTATTTTTGACCAAGGGGAATCCCCGATTATTCTTTTACGCCACGATGGGGGCAATTATACTTATGTATTTGACTGGTAATTTGGTTTGCTATGGTTTCTCATAACTTTTACTAATGAGTCTTTCTGGCTACAAATTCCAAAGGTGCTTTGTTTGTACATTGTTTATATGAGTTCACTAACCAAAAGGTGTACGGTTTAAGTTCGTGTCCTATGTGAAATTCTAATTTGGGTCCTTATGAGCTTGTTTGTATTTGTTTGTATGTATTTTTGGGCTAATCCTTACACCATAGTTACTCAAGTGCAGTTACTAAGGACTCAAATGAATCAGTGCTTTATCAATTAAATAAAATTGTTATTATTGTAAATATTGTACATATTGCCTGGGTTTTTATGGGTGAACCAGTGGGTTCGCCTACCAATAAAAGAAAAAAAAATGGCCCTAGACTCTGACTGTTAAGTACCGACGTGAGTTCAAGTCCTCGCGGAGACTGGGCAGTGTGTTTTTCTCGTTTTGCGGTTTTAATGTTGGGGAACTGTCGACTTTTAACAGTTCCTTTCTCTTTAATGTCTTCCTTTTTGTTGTTTTTATCGACTTCTCTTCATCCCCACTTTTTCTTTTCTTAATAAGGCTTCGTTTTTTTTAATTATATCTTGCTGTAAATTTCCAAATCAGGTCACTCCACGCCATTGCATGGAGCCTATATTATCAAGTCGTACACCCCCCCCCCCCCGCCCTTTCCACGTTGCTTTATTTCGGTTGAAATTGCTTATAGTTTTAAAAAAAAATTTTCCCATTCTTAGATGAAAACGATTCCATATTTCATGTAGATTGCATTTGATACGAAAGGTATCAATAAAGACAGGGCTCCCGGCTACTTATGTAGCCGGGAGACCTGTCTTTATTGATACCGAATTTGCCTACCTTCCCAAAGCAACTCTTGTTTCTAAAGGAAAGCCACTCTGGGCTGAATATTCATAAATGACCGACTTTAAAATGCTTTTTTTGTATTGCAACTATGGATTAACTTTCTTAGGGGGTAGGGCTAAGCATCTGCGAACAATAGGTGAATATTGTCCAGGTTTCATGGTGCGATGATTTGTAAAAGAAGACAGCGGTTCCTTTAAACTTGACCAAGTCACCCTCCGCGTTTTCCCTGCGGACTTGAGGGGGCGATCCACCATTCCATAAAATTGCACTTTGGCTGGAGGGTGAACCCTCTACATGAAGTCCCTAAAAATTTTGTTTGGGTTGATTTTTGCCCCTGTTTTGAGAGGGCAGTGAATCCTTTGTTAGATGTATTTGGTAGTGATTGAGTTGGAGATTGTGCTCTCAAACAATGGTTGAAATTGATACCACCTGAGCCGATTGTGAGGTTTTGGAAAGACAGCGGACCTATCTCATATATTGGTGAGTAACAAGGGGTGGAGGTGGCGGATCACAAGTTTTTTATTCATGCTCCCGTAGCTCAAAAAGTCAATGGTCATGCTGCAAAAATTCTTATGTGCCAGTAACAACCACCTCGTGAGCTGTGCATTGATGGGACACATGCTGGCGTTGAAAACTTTGACAAGGAATGAGAGGCAGCGTAACAAGGCCAAGTCGGACCAAATTTTAAGTGCCGCATGAGGTTAAAAATAAAGGAATGTTTACGGGTTCGTTGAATACAGCCTTGTACATCCGCTTATGAAGGACCATTCAATTGAAGGGGGGGGGGGGTGACTTCAAGTTTGACAAATGCCGAGTATGACGGCCTATGGAAGAGTGTAGTAACTGAGTGTTTTCAATCCGGGGCGCCCCAATCGCTCTCCACCTCCCTCCCTTCAAGTTGATACGCACTTGACTGCAAAATGCTCCTTCAGGTTAAAGATACCAATCACAGAACAGCCGACAAGCTTGCCGTCAGTATATATTTAAATTACCATATCATTTCGGCAAGGATTTTGCAAAGAAGTCTTAGCATTTATTTGAAGGCAATAGGCAGTCGCCCCAATTTTTTTTTTGAAAATTCGGCAAAGTCTTGCAAATCGTCTCCTATTGCTTTACAAGCACCTCTGAAGATGTTTTGAACATAACTATTACAAACAATTGGTAAAGTAAGGAGAAATTCTCCTTGAATTTCACAATTTACCATCAAAAATATTGTCACATGACCAAAATGGGCCAATCATGAAGTAGAGTGACAGGATACACTCACTCTGATTGGGGTGACTACATACTGCCTTTAAACTTCAGAAAGCGCGTACGTGTACCAGAAATCATTCTTCCATTGTTTTGCGTATACTTGATTTGGTCAGTTTGAAGGCCTTTGAAATAGTTGTAGCATGTTAAAGTCGCAAGTAAGTAAAGCTCGAACTCTACAACGCCCAATGGGCGCTGAAAATGTGGTCGAGTTGGAGGATTTGTGCTCTCAAGTTGGGACCAAGGAAGTCAGAAAGTCAGCCGAGGGGACTGATCGTCGTCGGGACCGTCAGTGGTGAAACCAGATCATGGTGCCATGTATGTCCATCGTCGAGGACGGATCCACGCAAGGTCGTTTAAATTTTCCAGTGTAGTCGGGAAACGTTAAAATATGAAGCAGTCCACAATGGCCAGTCGTCCCTTGTGGTTTATTTGATATATTGATTTAAATGAGGACAGATCCTGTAGTAAATCCCCCACATTTTCCAATTTCACGCCTAAAAACCCAAAATGCGCGCCGAAAATTTTTAATTTTGCTTTTGACGACCTTACGGCACTCCGTCTCCCTTGTCGCAGCTTCACGCTGCAGTCCAACGTAGGGAAGTTTGGACCCCTGTCGCGCAAATTCCTGGCACTACCCCCAGCCAGCGTCGGGATTACACATTTTATCTTACCTACTAGCCCAATCCCGACTACATTTTTACCGAAGAAATTGGAAGACCACGGCTTCCTGAGTTTTACCTCGCCCCTGCCCCACCCCTATTGATGTCATTTATAGGGCAGGCTACAAAGAAACATTAATCACAGGCCATGCTATAAACATCAATAGCGTAACATTCAAGCATGTTAAAACAAATTTTGGGAGTGTGTTTCAGACAATTTAAAGTACGGTACCAAAATTTAAGGATGCAGGTGAAAAGGGGTGCTCGCTCCAACTCCCGACCCCCCTTACACCCGGCACTTCTACTTGTATATCACACAACTTAACACTAGAGACTACTAATATTAATTATAGTGCGCTGGATTATCAGCATTGTCCGAGGAGGGAATATTGTAATGATGGATAGGAAATACTGTAAAAAAAAAAGAAAGAAAGAAAAAACTATTCAATGCACTTATTTTCTCCAGTTTTTGTGATTCAACTTTTGTCTTCCGTCGGTTACTTATCATACTTGCTGTGGAATGTAGATTTGTCATATTGATAGGAAGCTTTCTATTGTTTATTTTATAGGTCAAAGGTCATTTGAGGTATCCAGATGTCGAGAACCCCACTTGTAATACGATTCTTCAAGATAGGAATGATGGACACCCCGCACTGCCTGGCACAGCCCCGCACTGCCCAACACCACCCGGCACCGCCCTGTACCACGCGGCTACACTATGTTGAGTGCAAAAAAAAAAAAAAAAAAAAAAAACCTTAAGATAGACTACTTCTTTGGACGTTCTGGTTCCTTCAAAGTAAGAATCAATGAGAAGTCTGTTCAAGGTCTTGTCAAAGTTAGAACTATACAGGCCCGAGAACCAGCCGAAGGCACTTGACCTCTGGCTCCCAAATTTTTGGGTGGAGAATCGGTATAAAGTAAATGTTGTGCTTATTTACGTATTTTGCCTGAACTTGCTCAAAGTTTTGCAAGGTACGATCTGAATTTCGCAATAAAAAAATCTTCATTTTTGAGAGCTTCAAGGGCATCAGACCTTGTTCGCACAGCCTTTGATGAGGGTTCACTTCGGTAAAGGTACAAAAGTTAGAGAGAATTTTTCTGTACCCTTTAAATTGAGATGATCCACACGCCTAATCATTACAACTGTACGTTTTTACTTTTACTATATCTTAGTAAAACTGACGGTGTGGTCATAGGCCTAGGAAGGGGAGAATGGGGGGTTAGCCCCAGTCAAAAATGTGGTGGGGTTGAAGCATGCTTCCGCCCCCGTCAATCCAAGGACGACAACCCCTTTTTTGTTTCCTCTTTGAAAATGTCAAAACTTGGCCGTAATTTTCCTTCAGATATGCCCAATAAATTAGACCAAATTGCATACCAGGACCCTCATATAGAAAAAAATTTCTCGGGGACTTCCACTCCCCTTAAACTCTTCCCCCAGGACAGAGGTCCGAAACAACTTTAAGCCAACCCCCCACCTCGAACAGTTTCATATGCCTATGGGTGTGGTTGAAGAGCACAGACTGAGTTTTGGAATAGGAATTTTCTGGCTGCAACTAAGCAATCTGCTGGGAATTTGAATTGCTACTCCTCCCAAATCACAAGGTAAATTACCTACAATTAAGGGCATAGCCAAGGTTACCTGTGATGGATTTATACCCTTGCCTGGCAAGTGAAGCAGTCAAAATAAGATTATCAAGCGCGACCTGCAGACGTGCTGAAAAAAATTAGCACAAATCACAGTTTACAGAGTAAATTCCTGTATTTCTACTTTCAGACTCATTTTTACAATGAAAAGTTAAAACAACACATTTTTATGGACTTAACATTAACCATAACAATATTATGCGTTGTGTCAAGCGGAGGGCAGATTGCAGAGTTGTTGACTCGAGTCGCTGACTTGGACTCAAGTCCGACTCGAGTCGCACTTTTTCTTGACCTGCGACTTGATTTGACTTGAAGATACTTGCGACTTGACTTGACTTGAACATATTTGACTTGGCGACATTAAATGAAAATGTTATCGCTGAGTGAAGCATAATTTTTTTCACCACAAAATTAAGTAACAACACTGAGATTGCAAAATTTTCCTTCAATTTTTCCAGATTCTATTGTGCTGCGAGTGGAACGGATACTGAAAAGACACTCAGTGGTCCAAAAAAGTGCAGCTGTAATGTAGCACTATAATTGAATCACTTATTTAGATCCACATAGTGTACCTTGCAAGTTTCGCCCCTTATTCCAAACACACGTCGCGTTTATAGTTAGTGTACACCAGTGTTTCCCAATCTTTTTCGGCTCATCGCCCTTTGCACTTGAGAAGTTGTCCCTGCCTGCACAGAATGGTATTGAGAAAACTCCCTCCCCTCATGCCTACAAATATAAATGAATATACTGAGAAAACCCGATGTCTATAAAACATGAGTGACAAGAAAATGAAACTACATGGTTTGAAAATAAGGGTATTAAATAGGTCTTTGCATATGTGTGGATTAAGGAAATTGAAAATCGATGGGGGCTCGATTATGATGTTGGGGGCTCGATATATATGATGGCAAAACCAAAACTTGCGATCGTCGAAGGGGTGGTGATCTAATGGGCTGTAAGCGTCCACCTCAAGAAAAAAAAAAAAAGAAAACCCCAATGAAACGCTGCAAAACGCTACCTCCTGGCATCTGACAATCAAAATGTGATCAAGAGTAATACTTGTTGACGTCATTTTGTCTCCACTTTATGAACACTCATTCGATAGCACAGTGGGAAATTTTTAGTATCTTTCAAAATCTTCTGCTCATATAAAGAACATTTATTTCCAAGAGGCCCCTGCTGCACTTACCACCCCCTTCCTGATGGAGAGCAATGATCGCACCGTCATCCGTCAAACAACTGCCATATTTCTGTGTGGACATACGGGCCACCATAATCATACCCGTGCGCCTTGCGCAACGGGAGGGAATCATGACATTCTCAAAGCTGCTTTCTCAGGCCTTTTCTAAAATCCATTTATATAATTTATCCCGAGCTTCCAGGTCTCCAGGAGGCTCTATACCGGACGTGTCTGCCAGCCTTAGATACCCTTTTATAATGCAGAATGAAGCAAAGGAAAATTCTCGTAATAGTCCAAGAAAGTCTCTGTGGATTCCACGCACGTATTTTTACGTTAAAACATTTCCCCGAATAGAAGGCAGTATATAAAGTAGCCCAAAATGGGGGCTTCAGGAGGTTTGTTGACAACTTACCTACCATCAAGTTAGACAACATATTCCGTCTCCTTTCACCTAAACAAAAATGAAAATTCACTAAATTATGGACATTTCCAGCCAGTCCCGTAACCAGACTTGGAGAGCAGGGGGCCAAACCAAGCCCAGGGGAGGCCTGGCTATACCCGCAGAGCAGGGGAAAAGCAGGAGCAGAGGGCCTTGGTTACGGACCTGTTTCCAGTCGTATATGGTCAGTTCCAAAAAATATCCCAAAAGATAGCACGAGTTTGCATCTCCTTAGACTCCTCTTATACCCCACCCCCAAGGACGGTACCTTTATGTAGTGACAAAGGAAGTACCCCCCACTGCTGGATACAACCGCAGGGACGTCCGGTGTAGCGGGAAGATGTGTCTCCCGTGTAAAAAGAGTCCTCTTAGCAGTACCTCCACAAACAAAATCCATGTACTGAAGACCATCAAGTATGGTACATAGTATTGTCACAGTCTTCACAGGGAATAACTAACTAACAGGATTAAACATTTTGAGGGTATATACCTGCCCATTTTTTAACTAGTGACAACGGGGGGATCATGTCAGTCTACTCGTTTCACGTGAGAGAAAGTCAACATACTCAAGTTTGGTATCACACTGTTACTGTCTCTACCCAAGACAACCTTGTTAAAATCATCATTACAGCGGTGAAAGACAAATAATTTTCTTTAATAACCATCACTTCACGAAAACTTGTATGAAATATAATATAGGATTTAATTATAGGCCTACACATGTACAGTAATTTCATTTTTTTATCAGAGACAATGATAAAAAGTGGAAAAACTGAATTTATGCCATAAGCTCTGAAAATCAACCCTGAAAAAATAGTCTGTGTCCCACCGGACGATATTTCCAGGTTAAGTCCTGGAAACAGTGTCTGGAGAGACAGTTTTTCCCACCACATTAAGAAATTGTGTCCCGTCAGACACATTTTACTGTTACCATCTTTTCCGGACAGTAATTACCAAAAAATCCCACTATTAAATACTGTCCTTTTTTGCCACTGTCCGCTAGAAACACACAGTGTTTTGATTATCCTCAAATGATTTTGGAAACGATAAACTGAGGCATCAGTATATGGTGGGCAGATGTGGACATAAGACGACTGAACTCAACGCGTAGAAACAGACCATGAACCAATCAATCCACGGATCGTTGGTTATACCATTACACAATGGGATAGACTAGAATCCATTGAAAACAGAGGGAACTTATGAAATGATTTTGGTTTGATTTGGTTGATTATTAATACTCTTTCACATGGCGTAGTGTGTAGTGGTACTACATTAAAGTATTTTACAGTGTTTTAAACCGGTAGTTTCTCAATACATTAAAGTAGTACTTACAAACACGCCCACACCATTAGCTGAAAAGGCAGACAGTGTGTTTGGGACGCCTGCAGACCAAAATACACACGAACAGCGAACATTTAATAGAAAACAATATCCGTTTCAATAGAAGGGGGCTACAAGCAGAGGAATGGAATTTCAGAATTTCAGGTCGAATTTTCGGATAAACGCATGTTTGCAAAGAGAAATGTGAGAGAAATGTGTCATTTGGACCGCGTGGGTTAAATTGAAAACCGGTAAAACTGCTTCACCTTGACAGACCGGGGCTTACAAAATGATGCACTTAGTTTTGACTTTACAGAGTTTCATGCAAACAAAACAGTCAGTTGTGGTACTATAGACAGTGGTGTACTTAGGGGGGCCATTGGGACATGCCCCCTCACTTAATCCGATCTTTTTAAGTTCCTAAAGATACGTAAATTTTTTAACACAAATTTTACTTCAAAAGGTAGCATATGTGGCACCAGATTGCATGTATTAAGGGCACCTAATTTTTCAAAAATGTTCAGAGGGGGAGGGGACACCCCATTAGCCATGGTCCTCCCTCACTAATGCCGATTGTTTCTTGTTTTAGTTCCTAAAAATACGTACATTTTTTAACACAAATTTTACTTCAAAAGGTAGCTATGTTGCACCCGATTGCATGTAAGGACACCTAATTTTTCAAAAATTTTCAAAGGGCAGGGGACCCCACCCCTTAGACCCCTCCCCAGGCAGGCGATCACACAACATACTGCATGGCCCCCGTGAGAGAAATCCTGTCTACACCACTGACTGTAGGATTGCCTAGTTAACTCAGAATAAAGACTCGGGTGTTAACGCCTCCCTGGTCAGAAAATTAGGTTTGCTTGAGTGGTTAAGTTCACGTTCTGATTACCTGCAGGGATGAAGAAAGATTTCTATTGTATACAGAAAACCTTTCAGTGATGTTTCCGCCCAGATCTTTGACTCTCTGTGCATTCCCTGGTCCATAGGTTGCAGCGCCAGAGGGGGCTGGGGAAAACTGCATCGCCGAAAAAAATTAAGAAGAATCGGGATACCGGGAAAAAGAAAAGAGAAGGAGAATAATTAAAAGTAAAATAAAGCCGGGAAAATCAAAACGACAGACAAGAAAAGAAATAATATGAATAGGGGTGATAACTGAATTTAGGTAAGGTGGGGAAGAGGAAATTGGCTTGGTAAATTTGGAAGGAAATGTGGATGTTACTAGTTCTGTGGTAGTCAGGGCTATAGGGATGGTGGAAAAAACGAACGGGACGAAATAGCCTGAAAGAGTGAATGGCTGGGAAGAATGGAACAAGGACAAGGGCTGCAGAAAGGCCGACTTTGCAAGAGGGAGAAAAATAATGAGCGGAGAGAAAAGAAAGGGAAGGAACAATAAAAGGTCAGTTGCGGGGAAGAAACGCCCAGGAAAGCATGATATATAACTTAGCAGGAGGAATTTCGGGAAACAGAGATAAGGAGTAATGGCAGCGCCGAATCCAAGGGAGCGAAAGGGGCGTACGCCCCTATTTTCAGCAAAACAATGATTTTTGTGACAGAATTTTAAACCTCCAAGCCCATCTGATTGCACCATGCACTTTCTACAGACGTTTACGCCCCCTCTCTCATTTCTGGATTCCCGACCCTGAATAGGGGAAGGAACAATGCAGAGAGGCAGGAGATGTGGAAGAAGGAGACGGACGGAGCTATAAGCTAAAGTTTTTATTACTGATTTTTCTGGATACTTAAAGACATACACTCGTCACCCCAAAGTATATTTTTAGTGTGGGGGCATCAAAAATCTTAGTTGGTGACGGCTCTTTGATTAAGAGAAAAATGAAGTTAGAGTAGCTTACATTCCACACAATGCAACGGGGCTGTAACGTACTCGATTCTGGACTCGAGTCCATGCTTTGTCGGACTCGGAAATGGCTCAGAATGGGAGGTACTGGAATCTGAATTGGCCCGGAATGGGCTGCAGCTGGACTCGGACTCGGAACCGATTCAAGAAGAGTGCACAAAAATGAAAGTTAAATATTTGTTCCCTAGGGCTACATTGTTATTGATGCACAGTTCAACATATAAATGGTCACATACAGTCAATTAAAATACAGCTTGAACCAGGGCATGAAATTGACTCCTAAAATGCCCGGTTTTAATTAAATGTAATTACAAAACAGTACAAAAAGCATGATGCCACATTCGCCAAATAGCTGGACTCGGAATTGGCCCGGAATTGAAGAACCCGGAATCGGATACGGCTCGGAATTGAAGGGTATACTGGACTCGGGATTCCCCATGAATGGTGGTCACTTAAATCTACATTGGCCCGGATTCGGGCCAGGTGGACTAGGATACAGCCCTGTAATACAGAGAGAGAGTTTGGATTTACACTGGGGGGGGGGGGCGTGCCCCCCCAATCGATTTCAGAATTTTTTTAAATTTTAAAATGATCCCAAAAGGCGTTTAAGCACTTGCGCGCGCGGGGGTGTGGGTGGGGGTGTTCCCCCTCCCACGGTGATGTGAAAATATGTGATTTGGTGCATACTTTATACGATATTTTGTATGCAAAAGGAGACATATTATTATGTATCTTGTGAAATATTTTGTAGGAATAACCATAGTTAATACATATTAACTACGGAATAACTATATAGAAATCAAATACACAACATACATATTGCTGGCAAATAATTTATCATTCTACAAGTATGCAGAATCACATAACAGCTTCAAACAAGTGTAAGGTGTTGCTTTTGTACGTAGGCCTACCACTAGATACCATGTGTTCCTGATATTTTAGGCGTGCAATTTGTCCCCTTCCGGTATCGGTATGGAGTTGGCAAGTACGCTGCCAGTGCTCCGCGTCAACCGGTTGGCGAGGAGCGCGAGAAAATCTTGGTCCAAAATGCCTCCCAGATCGCTGGAAATGGCACTTCCCAGGCCTATTTGTCGCACATAAATAGGGGAAACACTAGTAATATTGTAAAAAAAAAACATAAAAAATACCAACATTTTGCTCAAGGGCGGCTGCCCCTCCCCCCCCCCCCTTGGCTACGCACCTGTTCCAGCAAGATATGATCAGTTCCAAAAATATCCCTAAGATAGCACCATTTTGCATCTAGGCAACCTTAAATTAACAAAAAAATTTCAAAGAGGAGGGAGACCCCTCCCCTATTTCGGCATCTTTATGAAGTGACAAAAAGGATTCCACACTGCTGTCATGGGCGGATTTAGGGGGGGGGGGGCCCAGGGGGCCCGGGCCCCCCCTTCCAAAAATTTTTGAAGTTTTTTTCAACAAATGACTAGGCCCTATTTCCAATTAAATAGGCCTTTGTGATGTGTCAGAGTGAAATTCAAATTTGTTCATTATTTTAATTTCTACCTCAGAAAATCAGTCTTATGTTAATATTCTGTTACTGACCTCCGGCTGATAACATTTTGGTTAATATTGGTCACAATAACGTTTTCCGGGCATTGAAAGGGGTTACTCATGAGCGCTGCATTGGACTGCTAACTTCAGTCTATTACCGGCCGGGCCCACATCATTGGGAACACTGCTTCTACTTTCAAGGGAAATTCATAATTCTTTAATATTTAGAGGAATATTTTCAACAACCTCAGGCTCTTAAGTTAACTATAACTTGCTGCAACGTTAGCATCTTCTTTAAGCTTTGTAATTTACTTTAATGAAATATACTTCGAATTTAGGGTAATATAAGGGAAAAGGAGACTTCAATTCGGGAAACTGCCATCCTAATATGTGGACAACAAAGGCAACTTACTCTCCTCTTTCAACCAACCAAAATTTAAATTTCACCATATTATGAGCATTTTCCAGCCATATATGATCAGTTTGAAAAATATACTAAAGACATCACCATTTTGCATCTAAGCAATCTTAAATTTACAAAAATTTTCTTAAAGGGGAGGGGACACCCCTCCCCTTAGACCCCTCCCCAGAAAAGCATCCTCCATCCAACCAAAAATTAAAATTGACTGAATTATGAACACTTTCCAGCCATGTATGATCAGTCAAAAATATACCAAAGACATCACCATTTTGCATCTGAGCAACCTTAAATTAACATAAATTTCTCAAAGGAGAGGGGGACACCCCTCCCCTTAGACCTCTCCGCAGAGAAGCATGTTTCACCCAACCAAAAATTCAAATTTCACTAAATTATGAGCATTTTCCAGCCATATATATCAGTTTCAAGAATATACTAAAGACATCACCATTTTGCATCTAGGTAATCTTAAATTAACGAAAATTTTCTTAAAGGGGAGAGACACCCCTACCCTCAGATAAACCCCTCCCCCAGGACGGCAATCACTCATCACATACTTTACCCCTATCAAAATACCCTGGCACCACCCCTGGTGCACCGCCTTCCCCTTAGATCCCTCCCCAAGATCGGACTTTTATACAAACCACTATGATCTGGCCCCCCCTTCTGCCAAATCCTGGATCCGCCACTGGCTGTATACAATCGCAGGGGCACCCAAAAAGTTACAATTTACGGAGACTGGGGGGGGGGACTGAGGTGGCATTACGACTGTTCTCCCCCCCCCCCCATCACCAAATCCTGGCAGCGCCCCTGTAGCAAAGTGTAACTGAAGATGAAAGCGCGTGTAGCGCGGGAGACATTTTGTAATTTTAGAAATAAAAAAGTTACAGAAAACAAAATACGTTCTTTATTAAACGCTCTTTGGGGTTATTTTTGGTCAAATCCTGGAGTCATATCAGGGCCAACGTTTACAGGTAGTAAAATTTTATTTTCGATCGATTTTTCTTGTAGGGCACAGTGATGCGTACGGGGGGACACGGGCCACGTACCCCCACCTAGCTGGGGGCCTGGAAACCCTTAACATGATCCGTCGTCTCCACTCAACCCTTTCCCCATCATTATGTCTTTTGTGCTATTAGACTACCAAAAAGGCCAGATTTTGATTCCATTTTTGTAAACATCCAATGACACTTTGGAGATAGTCAAATGCTTTAATCGAATGATAACAATTTATTAATACCTTAGAGTCTCGGGGTCTCCGTTCCTTGGACCCCCAATTTAGCATTGTCCTGGACCCACTAGGGGTCTTAAAGTGGGACCCCGGGCCCAACGCCTACAGGGAGCACTGCCCGTCACTACGAGGCCTCCAGAGGAGCTCGGTCCTTCATTTTGGGGTGTCCGTTTTGAGGAACGCTTGAACCCTAGTGCCCCCTCTTCGAAAAGTCTGGGGACTCCACTGCGTGCTTGGCCCAACTAGTAAACCTGCTGGGACCTTTGCACACAAGTGAGGCTACCAAGCGAACGAAAAGGTTAAAAGGTTTCAGAAACCAAACAGAGCAGTATACTTCAAAGTATCTGCGGTCTTTAACCCCACTCCACAGCACAAAGATGCTACCTGTCTAATTACAAGACAGAATGTCCGTTAAGAACGCATTACTTCAAAACTTTTGAAAAAAGGGACTGCCTACGTAGTATCAGATAATGCTACCGCCTACCTATTTTAATTTATTTTTCCTCATTTTTCAATGGGGGGCATGGCCTGCTGCACTCCCCGCTGGATACGCCACTGCCTATGACGAGGCCCGGGACCGTATTCTGGGCCTCGACTAGGCCGGTCTCCTAGAACGGAGAAGCAATTGTATAATACGGCTGACTGAAAACAGATCCAGGATGCAATTTTTAATGAAAAATGCAATCTCCTTTTAAAAATTAGTAGTTCCTTGTAACAGTGTGGTACTGAATCATCTTTGTATGACACCATGGTAGTGACCCAGAGACTTAATAAGAAAGGAAAGATGTTTGATCGTGTCCGTTCGACTGAGGCTTAAATGATGTCAGATCTCAACAACCACCCATCATGACCTTCAAAAATTGCGAAATTTTGCCAAACAAGTGCTCACGGACAAAAGTATTATTTGATCCAAAGGACATGGCCTTGCCTTGAATCTTGGAAAGTAATTTTACGCATTTTTGGTCAAAGTTTGGGACTTATTCTTGAGTTTGTACTAGTACCGTATATCTTTTGACACTCCGCCGAGTCCACTTATGTCAAAGTTAACTTACGGTCTCCCTCAGTTCACTTTGACATCCCATAAGTTCACTTTCGGTCTCCCGCAATAAAAAACAAAATGTTGGAAAGTCGCTTCCCAACACCCCAGGGCCATACATGTTCAAGGCGACTTCCTCCGTAACCGCGTTTCGAAGGACAGATTTTCCTGTTGCTTATATGCAGACATTATTTCCTCGTAAAATTGTGTCCCGCGGACACATTTTCCTGTGGCGGGTGGACACTATTTCCTGAGAAATATTGTCCTTGGGGACATATTTTTTTGGAAAATGTGTCTGGTGGGACACATTTTCCAGGAGAGACACCATTTCCTTTTACACCGGCCTGTGTTTCTCAGTCTCTTACTGTTGGCAAAAAGGCTGTTGTGACGAAAAGTCTAACGAATGTAATTGATAGCCTATTACGAATAGCTTGCACCTGCAGGTCATTCCTACTGCTGGCTTACGTCTAACGTCTAATCTGACAGTACAGTAGCAAAGGTTAGTAACAACTGAGACAACTGAGATAAATGGCATTTACCTCACTCAGCGTCTCTTGAAAACGTCTGACTATGTGTGTGTCACATGATCACCGGCAAAGCAAGAGCCAGGCTGTTTTTATGAGCGATTGAAGTGTCAGCTGAAGACCTCGCAAGCGAAGATGGTAACTACGTAGCTTTTATTGCGCAACTCGCATATCCGGGAATTGTGTTCTAATCCGTGCTCTGTGTTTAAAGGGAGAATGCAGCCTCCCCCAAAAAGAATTGTATAGTAGACTATCCTATTTCCTGAATGGCTCTTGAGAATCATGTGACAGTATTTTTCTCACTCAATTGTAAAATTTACAAGGAGCAACTGCTTGATTTACCTTGAATATGCAATATTTATGTTCTAAAATATCATGAAAGATACGTGAAGCGAAATAAGGAGAAATTTGTGACATTTAGCAATTGTTTCAAAATAAGTTTGGGGCGACTGCTTCTGACCTTTAATCACGCGTCGTCTTCAGTTCTGAAGGAAATAAACACGTAATTCTCCAGTTTCTCACTCGTTTTCGCGTTTTGGTTGGAATATTGTGAATAGAGTTTTCCAACTTTCCACTAGCAGTGTGTTGCTCAGCGAGACACATAAACTTGACTATAAAGATCGCTCGGACGTTTTAAAATATGTGCGCTCAGGGATGAAGGGTAACGACCTCTTCAAAAAGAACAGCCGTTAACAAAAACTAGTCAAGACGGTGGTTACAGTATACAGTCGTTTCAAAAATCGTGAAATAAAATATCTCCAAACGAATATGGAATATCCATCACAATGTGAGAAAGTTGTGCACATCTTGAATAAGTCTATATTCTATTGGTCAACAAACACCGTCATACGGAATAGATTTACAAAGAAACAACAAGACAGAATGAAAACACTTTGATAAGTCCAAACACGACAGATATACTTCGCACTCGCTCGTAAATCGACGGTTACAAACAAACCATTCTTGACACACACATCTTTTGTCGGGAATAGGTCCAACACCCCAATCCTTAGGGACGCCCCTGGAGTTAACAATGATGAACGAATTAGTTCCATTGCCTATTGAAATCTTACACCATAGCTTCGGGGACTTGGCATACTTTACCTCCTGCCA
This sequence comes from Holothuria leucospilota, assembly GCA_029531755.1. Lineage (NCBI taxonomy): Eukaryota > Metazoa > Echinodermata > Holothuroidea > Aspidochirotida > Holothuriidae > Holothuria > Holothuria leucospilota. The sequence continues at coordinate 26,022 of JAIZAY010000397.1, read as the reverse complement.
GGTCTTGGGCTCGTCCATTTTCAAAGCCTACCGCGACAGGTCTTCCTTGCGCTTTCTCATGGCTGAGGACTGGCCTACCTGGTGATGTTAAGTCTTCTGGCCCCTCAAGGTCCTAAGTTCTCCTAACCCTGTTTGGGAGAATTTCAGCTTTCCCTGCAGTATTTCCTTAAAAAGCGAGCCCACTGGATCTTAACCTTTTTGGACACCCCGCACAAATTGTGGTTATTAATATTGTAGGCAATGCCTTTCCTGTGCCATATTTATGCAGACATGTTCCCCGATAAAAGCAAAGGCACAGCACGGATACCAGGGGCGTAGCAATGGGGGTGTGACCCCCACTCAGGCCGGAAGGTTAGTCGGCGCATCGGAGATCAGTAGGAACATTGACCCTCGGGAAACAGGAGAAAAGGAAAGGAAGGTGAACAAATTTTTTTCGCTGTGGAATTATAATCAGCAACCAAACTTTAACGACTACTATCAGGCGCGGGTCCAAGGGGGGGGGGCTTTCCCTGGCTCAGCCCCCCCTTTTTCGCCACATCAGCAATAACAAATACGCGAAAATTAGCATAATGTTAATCGAGGAGAATATTCAAGGGGGCTTTCAGCCCCCTTTTCGAAATGTCTTGATCCTCGCCTGACTATGTTGAAGTTTTAAGAATTGCTACACATACGAAAAGTTTCTGCGCTTCGTGAGGTGTATTCTGTAGCTCTCCATTGGCTTTCTGAGTCCATTCCTCAATTCCTCAACTTGTGCAGCTTTATGGCAGTAGGTGGTATTAGCACGTCCCTGTTTAGAGCTTAAAACGCAGTATCACATTCAAGTTCCTTTACCCAGGTACCTGGAAATATTTGATTCCTCTTAGAAAAAAGGCACTTTTTATACCCTTACTGAACTTACTTTAGCTTACTATTGCTCTAAACATAATACGCATTTGAAACACTTCTTGAATACATCTAAATGATGCTCTGATAAGTCTCGAATGTAAAATTTCATAGCATTAAGAGATTTCAGGGGAACGTACTGTTCAAAACCAGCGAAACGCCGCGGAATTGAATCAGTACAGGCAACTCGTTTTAATGAACGAGTCTTGTTATTCTGAGATTCTGTACAATTCGTTTGAAATATCGCTAAAACTTTTGCACGCTGCGCGCTCAATAGAACGGTTTCCCATCATAATTTGGATTCATACCACCAAGGGCGGCGATCCCGGGGGGGGGGGGGCACGGTCCCTTAATACTTTGGTTGGGGAGGGACCACCTTTTGGCCCCCATTATTTGGTCCACCACCATAATATTTCCAAAATATTGTAAGTGTGAGACTAAGTCACCCTCCAATACTGTGGTTGAGTGGGACGGCATATCTGCTGTCTTGTCAACTTAATTTGTAACGATTGCTGATATGTGTGTGGATATTGGACTTTCCGATGACTTAAAATTCACGAGAAACGATTTCTGATGAGTGTAGGCCTATGTTCGGTGATTGATAAAACAGTCGTACGTAGACCAGGGATGTACTACTCGAGATTGGTCTCGTACTCAAGACCGGTCTTGGGTCACGATTTTAAGGGTGCGTACCGGACTCGTGACTCGGCTATAAAATTCCCAAGACCGGCAGAATTTTGGTCACGTCATTTAACCCGTCGACACATTGCATTTACCTCGTTCTCTGCAGTTCCCATACAACTCCACACGGTTTCCGTATTTTCATTATGCGCGGCAGATGATATTCGTGTAAGTTCTATAGGTCTGCCACTGAACAAACACGTAAGCTGCGTAGGCCTATGTAGGTTTCGTCAACGAGTGAAGCTGAGCAAAGAGGTGCTAATACCACCTCCCTGTTGGAATTAATGGACATCATGTATGCAAATAACAACTCCCTGATGGTTGGTTGGTTGGTGGGTACAATTTTAATCTCACGTACGTACGCGTATTTCGCAATGGTTTACCGCAGTGGTAGACCATTTCGTCTTCGTAATGATTTTTTAATTCCCTAGGTTAGGTGTTGGAATAGTGGGGAAGCGGGGCAACTGTCTCCCACTCTTGAGTATGAGGGGGAAACACCTACCCCCCCCCCCATCTCAATAACTGGTAGGCTATCGTAATTTATGTTGCCTGCCAGGAGCGAGATTTGATGTCTGAAAGTAAGGGGGGGGGCAAACCAGGGTAGACTGTCAGACGGCGCCGAAGGCGCGAAGCGCTCCCCGTAACGGCGTGGGGCCTCAGGCCCCTGGCGGGGTCCAGGGGCAGACCCTCGGAACCTATGGGGTATTTAAGAAATTGTGGGCATTAAAATAATGCAATTTAGCTTCAACTTCAAATGACACAAGGTATACACTTAACAAATCACAAAAATCACATTTTGACTTTTTGCAATTATATTCTTACTCCGTATGACTAACAGTCGGCCGGGATTGATAATGCAGAGGGCTTGAAGGAGGGTGAAATGTATTATTTTGCGGATTTCCCGTCCATTGAAACAATAATTTTAAGAATAGAAGACGCGGTATTTAGAGTGGGCGCGCGCGAGGCGCGCAGAAAAAACGCATGTTCAGACTTTTTATCGCCATGATTAACAGAAAAGCTACGAAAAATATCCTCAAGGAGAGTGCTCTTGTCCAACCCCTCCCCTTCGCTAAGGGTCTGCCCGTTGTTACATTTACACAGGTCGGTGGTGTAAAAGTTTTGGTTTGGAAATATGACGGGAGGGGAACTTCCCCCTCCACTGCGTACGGCCGTATTGGTGGTTTCAATGATAATAGGAGAGTTTGTACGAAGCTATGACAAGCAAGATGTTCTACAGGAAGTAACCCCGAAACATTACCTTAATCTTTCAAATCTTCTTGTATCTCCTTTATAAACATTCTTCTTAACATTTCTGGACAAAAATATTTAGTATGAAAGGTAAACAAATGACTTATCCTTCCTTAATAGCAAATTAGTTTATATTGTGACATGAAGGAAAGAAGCGATTCGCCGCGTGAATTGGGATGACGGCGCGGGGTACACTACTTCAAGTTAAGGTGAATGTTGTCTAGGAAATGTCGTAAGAGGAAAGAGGAACCCACCCCTTAGCGAAGGTGATATCTGTATGTTGCGACTCTTTTCGATTAATTTGACCGCTATTTGACCTCGGGAGGGGGCTTTAATTCCCTACTTGTCTTTCAGTTTTGCACCAATCTTGATAATATGTTTCATATAGATAGTTCAATTTGTGCTGAACAAAAGGTAAATTTTTTTTTTCGTTTCTGCAATCATTAAAGGCATGAAAACAGCACTTTTTGAAACAAATTCTAGCGAAGTCCTCATGTTCGGGAATACATCGAGAATCCCAGTTGTTATCATTTGAGAGACTGTACAACGAAACGAGGTACAAAAGTATACTGAATATATATAAATGTACAGGACGTCTCGTGCTCAGTCGTGTGGAAGTGTTTACGCAAAGTGCAGTGTATCGATTTTTGAATACCGTACGTGGGCCACCCCACTATGTCAGGCTATGTTTGCTCAGCTCTTTGCTTTCCAAACCAGGGATATGACATGAATAAGGAATATACCGTACAGCCTACTATGGAGGCGTTACGTGAACACGTTTTAATAATAGACTAGCTAAATTGGTTGGATGGTTAAGGCCTACTCGAAAAGAAATACCGGACGTTTGAAAGTTGTGCAAGTTCTTGCGAATATGTGACCTTGTGCGAAACAGTGGTATAAGCTAGGCCTACACATTTCTGTGTTGAGGCAGAAACAAGTATTCAACTTAGCCTAATGTCTGAATGGTTTTAGGAGTTTGGCTTAAAGTTTAGAGAGAATATATCCAGTCGCCTCAAGTTTCAAGTTATTTGTAAACATTACCTTAATCTTTCAAATCTTCTTGTATCTCCTTTACAAAACATTCTTCTTAACATTTCTGGACAAAACTATTTAGTATGAAAGGTAAACAAATGACTTATCCTTCCTTAATAGCAAATTAGTCTATATTGTGACATGAAGGAAAGAAGCGACTCGCCGCGTGAATTGGGATGACGGCGCGGGGTACACTACTTCAAGTTAAGGTGAATGTTGTCTAGGAAATGTCATAAGAGGAAAGAGGAACCCACCCTTTCTTTTAAAAAAAGAACATAGCACGTTGATTGAAAATACAATGCTTCATATGGTTGACGGTTGTGCTAACATTCCAAAAACAATTTTCGGTTTGAAAAGTAAAACGTGCTTTTTGAAGGCGTGTGTCGTATGTCAGTCTCGGAGCCTGCAGGAATTGTGCAGCTCAGGCTTCTAGCCAAGCGGGCCAATCCCTCTTTGAAATTTGTTCGCCCCTTAGCAAGTTTTCAAGTCGCCATTGGCTTAATGGCATTTGTATACATTTGGCCCCCTTAAAAATTTGTTAGCCCCTGGAAGCCATTTCGCCCCATTCAGTACCTTGTAAGGCTACGAGCCTGGTACAGTCACATGGGCGTCGACACTGCAGGAACCGCCCCATTCTTGTTCCCCGTTGCCGAAAGCCCCACCAAGTTGTTAAGGGGAAGCCATGGGGGATGATATTTCAATAGCCTTAGACTTAGTATAAGTGTGCATATTTTCCTAACGCTCTCTACAAACTGTAGTTACCCTCCGGCCTGTTGCGACACATTCACCGGTCCTAAAACGATCGACGATTTTTACCTGGTAAATCCCAATCATAAAAATGTTATGCAGTAAAATAATTTTGTAGGAGAAAACGGGACTAAAGAGTACTCAGAATTAGGCGCGTAAAGAATTTAATTTAGAAATTATCCCTTTACATTGAGCAATTTAGCAGTTTGGTTATTCCAAATCATAGTGGCAACACGCATTTGAACTTTTGTCCTTGGACAAGTTCAAGGAATATCTTTGGGGCAAAATATCGCTTTTAAGACTTTTAACTATTTGTAAAATTTGTTTATCGGAAGTTACTATCTGGGTCTAATTATGGAAAAAAATGAGGTCTACAAAGCAGCACACTCATAAACATTTATTATTTGTATACTAACATCTGTGCAGTATATAAAGTTAACTTTGTGTACCAGATTTAGTCTTTCAGAGACTTCGGGAGTTCAATACATATTTCATTGCATTCAGTTTATATTTATCTCTGTTTTTTCTAACGTTCGTATGAACAACATGAGTTACAGACCCAACCAAAATATAGCCTGTAGACTTTTAGGTCATCAGAAAAAGCTGAGCTTCGGCAACATTGTTGCTCTTGTTTCTTGAATACATGGGTTAAGGGGCACTTTTGAGCCGCGATATCTCTATAAGTATCATACAATATGATCTCCTCTTCATGGTGTTGGCAGCCTAATACCTTAATTAGTATTACACAGAAAGAATCTGACCCTCAAAGAGAATGGGCATGAAATTACGCAACCTAAATAATGCATTTTTTTCAGTTTTCCTTAAGGAATGTGGGTTTGTGGACAGATATCTCTATAGGTACCAAAGAAAGATGCTCTGCTCTTTATGGTGTGGGTAGCCTAGTGCCTTTGCAGTGCACAGAAAAATTTTTACCTTCAAGATGAGAATGGGCAGCATGAAATTATGAAAACCCAATTATTGCAATTTCTTTAGTTTTCTAGAAAAATATGGGTTTAGGGGCACTTTTGAGCAGTAATGTCTCTGTAAGGACGTACCACACAAGATGCTCTGCTCTTCATGGTGTGGGCAGCCTAGTGCCTTCATAGTACACTGAAAGAATTTTCGTACTGTGTTTTTGTTTGCTGTGGATCTGTATTGTATGACCATAAATCTTCATCCAAATGGTCAGGTCTACATTCCATACTTTCTCTTTTTTATTTGGAATCATGGTGAGGGAAGAAGGGAGGGATAGGTCGTGTGTAATTTTTTCTCAAGATGAGGAAATAAAACATGCTAACTCAACAGTCACGGTCATGGTATTTTTTTCATTTTAATGTGTTAAAAAAATAAAAGAAAAGTTTACAATATCTCAACTTGAACATGGTATTTTCCCATTACAGCATTATGAATTTTTGGAGTATGAAAAATTAGCCTGGTTTTGCCTTTGGATATGGGTGTTATCAGAGGGAGAGGGAGGCATCGTGGATTTCCCCTATACAAGAGACTTTCCCCTTTTATCTTGTTTCCTCAAATGGAATATGAGGTTTTAGTGAAGCCTAATATTTCACAGGCCTGTAATTGAATTCAGTTCTGAGTCCTACACCTTAACGTAGGCTCGTGTAGTCAAAGGGGAAGGGACAGTGTTCTCCGTGTAGACTAGACTTACTATGCCCTTCCTTTCATTTGATCAAATCAATTGCCAGAGACTTATGAATAATTTGCCCGTATTTTAAAAATGCCTTCTTTGAAGTGCCATAGCTTTCATATCAGTATTTCAAACTACATGTCTGCCCCTCCCTTGGACACACAAATGCAGAAGTCTAGTTACATTATTGCTTTTCGATATTGTGTCTTGACTTTATTAGAACATGGTTCCGCATTTTATTCCGTCCGTATGCATGCTCTCTGAGTTTGCGAAATAAGAAAAAAAAAAAATGTTCACATTTTTCCAAAAATTACAAAAACAGTGATCGCTTAACCGCTCTCTCCCTCAAACCTCCCTCAAATCTTTCCATGTTCATGTTACACGGGGACGGTATTTTTGGTTCCTTGCGTTAGCAAAAGGAACCTATGTAGTCAGCTTGGCGTGTGTGTGTGTGTGTGTATGTGTGTGTGTGCGTGTGTGTGTGTGACACTTGCTTCGGTACGCTGTAACTCAACAAGGGAAAGTTGGACTAAACTGAAACTTGGTATATGGAACTGTCATAGTAAGAAGGTGTGCCCTATTGTTTTTGGTGGAGGTCAAAGGTCATGTGGGGTCACCAGGGGTCAAAGACCGAAAACCTTGTTTGCACAATATCTCAAGTTAGGAAGCTTGGATAAATTTCATACTTGGTATGTGGATGCATTATGGTGAGAAGATGAATGCTGTAGCTTTTGGTGGAGGTCAAAGGTCATCTGGGGTCACCGGGGGTCAAACACTGAAAACTTGTTGTTAGCACAGTATCTCAAGGTAGGAAGCTTGGATAGATTTCATACTTGGTATGTGGATGACTTATGGTGAGAAGATAAATCCTGTCATTTTTTGGTGGAGGTCAAAGGTCATTTGGGGTCACTAAGACTCAAATACTGAAAACCTTCTTAACACAATATCTCAAGGAAAGAATCTTGGATAGATTTCACACTTGGTATATAGATCCACCATAAAGAGAAGCTGTGCCATACAGTTTTTGGTGGAGGTCAAAGGTCATCTGGGGTCACCAAGGGTCAAAAACTGATAACCTTGTTGTTAGCTCAATATCTCAAGATAGTAAGCTTGGATTAATTTCATACTTAGTGTGTGGATGCCTTATGGTGGGGAAAATATTTTTTTGGTGGAGACCAAAGGTCATCTGGGTTCACTGGGGGTCAAACTCTGCAAACCTTTTCAACTCTATATCTCAGTGTAGGAAGCTTGAATAGATTTATGCTTTGAGGTGTTGCATAAAATCCAGCAGAAAACCCATATCAGTTTTGTCGGATGTCAGAGGTGAAATCACCAGATGCCAAAAAGCAAATTCCCAAGAGTTTTTCTATAGTCAAATATAAGCACAAAACTATATCATTCCAGCATGCAGCACATTAAGATCACATTCACCCAATGACTGAAAGATGTTGGGCATCTTTCAGAGATGCCAAGTATCTCAATGATTTTAATCCATAATTCTGCCATTATGAAAACCTGCATCAAATACCACATTTTAATATTGCAGAAGATTCTCAGCCCACAAAACAGAGGACTTGTGAAAGTTCACTAGACAGACATTTGTCCTTAGATTAGGACATGTGAGCTTGCAGAAATTGGAAATTAGAATTGATTAATTAAATGCTACTATGGGTTGTTAGTTTTATAAAGAGAACTAAGTTACTGATCATTTGGATCAGATACCATTGAGCGTGCATGAATTGTGATTGCTTAATTGAATAAAACAAATTGTAACTGTATACTGTCTGTGTTGATATCCCTTGAAGTGCCCGTATTCTTCAGAGCAATTTATTTATGCTTGAATGTGTTAACACAAGATGTGCATTGTCTACAGAGCAGATTTTGTGCATCTACAGAAATACTGGTTCACTCAGTAGTTGGCTCAGTTTCATTACATTCAGCAAGGAACCACAGTGCCCATTGGGCTCTTGTTTAATCAATACACCACGGTCAAGCTCTTAGACCTCCCGGGATCAAAAGTCAAATCGAGCGCACCGTGAATGCTACACAATGAACATAGCACACAGTCTGTACCACAGATCTCGTTTACTCCAAAATGGCGCCCAAATTTCAGTTGTCGCAACTTTCTGTATATATGGCTCTGGATGGTCTGGGACAAGCCCCCCCCCCCTCATTAGTGTGAAAAATAAGAACCTTCAAGATCGACTCAGTGTGATACTTAAAAAGTCAATTAAATGTTTTATGAGTAGTTTTTACATGGATATGGCCAAGGGCATCGGCAATTAAAGTGCCAGGGAAGTAAATTTCACTGGAGGCTGCATCTTGAGAAATTATGGCCGGCGAAGCCTTTAACCCCGAGCGCCGAAGGCGCGAAGCCGGTGGCTGGAGACTGAGGGTCCTCCCCAAAATTTTTCTTAGTCACATTATTGTGGGCAGGCACTGCGTGCAACTTCCGGGTGCCGATTTTTGCTGCCCGCAGCTCCCCACAGATGGCACGGACCTGGCAGTATCTCGCCCGGATTGTGCCCGGACTTGCCCGCAGGTGCACACGGAAGTCCGAGCTGCCCGCAGTCAAGTTTTGAACATGCTCAAAACTTGGTCCGGGTCATAGAAATAAAAGTAAAATTTATTTCTATGGTCCGGGTAAGCTGCATGAGTTTAAGAGGGCCACGCAGAACACCAGCAGGAGGCCCGTAGCGACCGTAGGTCACAGGTAGTTATCTCGCTTGAAGAGAGTAGGTTGGCCATGGGCCTGTGGCAATTTCGCGCCAGCGCGTGTCAGATGCGGGTATGGGGCGTGCGTTTTGCTGGCAAGGAACGGTGTTGGTACCCAACCTGCGTGTAGCCCGTCCTTTCTGCGAGCACGGAGCGAGGTATACGAGGAAATTGAGGACATGTTGAGGGCCAATTACTGCCTTCCTGATGGTAATCTGAGGGCTGGCTGCGGGCAAGTTGCTGGAGTTCTGCGACTTCTTCTGCTAGTAAATAGTCCCCTCAGAGGAATTCCTTCAGTTGCCAGTCTGGTTTTGAAGAGAGAGGACCTCTCTGCAGGATGGGTATGAACAGGGCACGTATTCAGTATCGACAGGGCATCATTCAGGTACAACTCGGCCTCACGCAGGCACAAGTGCAGCTGCATCGCATCAGAAGAAAAAGGCGAAGAAAATGGTGGACCTGGGGGTGGTTGCGTCCCGAGAAACGCAGACCATTTGGATTGTACGACCAGCTCATGATGGGGTTACGGCGGGAGGACGAGGCATCAATTGTGAATTTCATGCAGATGCCCTCAGAAATGTTCGAAGAACTTTTGCTGAGAGTGGGGCCCCGCATAACCAAGCGAAATCCATTATTTTTGTCCAGCTCCTTAGCATTAGCTACACACATGTTTTCCTTCTTCTTGGTCAGGCGGAAGTCGCTGCGGGCGGAGTCCCAGAGAATGAGGTTCTCCCGGAACCACTCCACGAGGTTGATGCTATTCGTAGTCCTTGTATTGCGGGACCGGGTCTTCCACCTCGTTGGACTCTTCAACATCCTCTGGGACATGCTCCGTCTCAATGAGGATCTCCTGGACCTCCCAGTCCTCCTCACACTGGACCTCATCCGGCTAGTGGACGTCAATCACGACTTTTTGCCGTACAGGGACCCCTGGTTGTTCAGGCTGTTCAGGGGTTTGTGGCAGGCTCTCCGAAGAATCCGAAGAGTTTTCTCGGCCCTTGCCGCCCTTGGTGCGCTTCTTGGATGACTCCGAAGTTGACCGACGGGGCATCTTGACACCATGAAATATGGCTTAGAAGTGATGACCTTTCCACCCGACCTGCGTTCATATGCCTGTTAGCGGCACGCGCAACCCTCGCGCCTTGCAGGCAACTCTCACGCAGGTGTTACGTAACTGGCTTGCAGGTAGCGCGCAGTGCCCATATGTGGCCCGGAGCTAACACAGACCAGTCTGTAAGCTCTCACGCCCCTGGCACGCATGTCACAAGGAGCTCACGCAAGACCCACGCAAGTACCACGCATCCAGCAAGCAAGTTCCACGTGAAACCCACCAAATTCTTGGCCCGCCGGCAGAAATTTTCCTGTGTGCAACAAGATCCATGCACGCAACAAGCCCGTGTGGCCTGCCCACAATAACGTGACTGGACTTTTGCGGTCATTCTGGACCACGTCTTAAGAAAATCCTGCTTGCCCCATTATAGGTGTAATTTGAAATGCTATTGAAATTGTTTTCTTATGATAATCGCAAATTTAAGATAGTAACCGTCAGATAACTTGCTTAATTTTTAATTTGTTAATTTTTGGAAATAGAAATTTTCTCAAGCTGTCCTACAGGAAGTTATAACGAGGCAATTCCACTGAAGTTCCCCTTCGCACAGCATTACAGCAGTAGAGCAGTGCTAATGAGACATCGATTGATATAAGCCCCATGCGAAACACCCCGAATTGATTGATTGATTTTATTGGTACAAAATAAACAATTAACACAAACAAGAGCAAAGACATTCAGAAAGGCATACTACAGGCAAACAGACGAGAATAATACATAAAAAACGAGAAAAAGGAGTTACAAAACATAGTACCAGGGATAACCCAAAAAGCTTACTTCCATTGGGGTCCCTAAAGACGGAACAAGGAACACTTACACAAAGAATGGAAAATTAGCAGAAATAACGCACTGGATGAAAGACGCCGGCACTCGAGTCAGTAAAAAATGAATTAGAGACATTGCTCCGCTAAAAGTGATTTGTTGGCAAGAAATGTTTTTGGGAGAATGGAGATTCCTTATACATGGGTAGGGTTTGGGACTTTTGTTTGCAAGGACCATGGTGCATTTAATGTCGTACAATACATTAGTACTTTCAGTGACCCTTATTTCAGAGCTTCAAGTCACAATAGTGTGGCGCGTACGTAGGGAGAAAAGAAATTTTACGCATGCCAGACAAAATTTTATTAGTTTTTTTCTGGGGGTGCGCGGAAGCTCGCCGAGAAAAATCTTCGTAGCATTTTTATGGTGTCCAATATTAATCTTTTCCTTTATTTAACATTGCCAAATTAAATCATAATAGGCTATTGAAAATTTTGTTATAATTTCTCTGGTCTCGCTTCTTTTTGCTCGTTTTTTATTATTTTTATTTTTTAAAGCTCTGGAAAAAATGGGGGGGGGGGCATGTGCCCTCCTTGCCCCCGGAATCCCGTCTATGTTGTTTGCAACAAACTAGCATAATACTTTTCATCGTATTCACAACTCCTCCCCTGTGCATTACATATGAAGAAGTACGGAAACCAATTATTATCAGCGCGTTTCGCGCTCGATTTTATATCTCCGTTTTTCTTCTATGTATATGAAAGAAGAAAGCTAATTGAAACTTTTAACTGACTAATTAAACCTACGACGAAAGAGTATGGAGGTATGCCGTAATTTTTGTTAGTACGTTTCTTGCCACTAGAATTTATACTCAAATTTCGCCGAAAACGCCCCATAATCAACTAATATTCTCGGGGAAAAAATTCCTTGCTTTCCACCTCATTTGGGGTTTCAGTTACCCTGTCAATAATCCTACTTGAAGCACTAAACATACAGTCCTGCGGTCACCTCTCCATACCACCCCTGCTCGAAATATGTCGGAACATGAAAGACGCGTTGCTTGATGATGCCCTGTGATATCGTATCAAGCATATCTCCTTGCATATCAACTTTCTGTTGAAGAGGTCATTGTCTGCTGACCTTTCAGTGCAGCTCACAGTTCAAGTTGGCTCGCATGTGTCTATTTTGGTACCATGGTGCACACAGTATCAGGCTCTTATATGGTAGGCTATTTAGTGATAGTCTCAGAATTACCACTCTTGCTTATTTCTAACAAGACACATGTCTAGACTAGTTGCGGTGCTGTGTCGTTAACTGTAGTGGGTTATAGCTTAAGCTTTGAATATGACCATCTTCCACCTGTCCTTGTAAATTTTGTTTTAGTCACTAGAAGTATATTTTCAAAGTTGTTCATAAACTATCAGGAAGAGTCACATTCAGTTTTCGAATATTTCCGTCACTTTTTCGTGGCAATGGAATTGAAACTAGAGATATATACAAAAGGTGTAGCTTAACGCGTTTCAGATCATAGATCAAGTCAATAATTCATCAATGAACCTATGTGGTATTTTGTTTTATCAAACTTCAAGGGTTGACCTTAAAATTGACTGTAGGCCAAGGGATTTCGATCAAAATTTTTGGAGAGGAATTTTGTACACATAAGATGATTATAAGTTATTTGAACGAGGGTATACCGCGAAAGCAAAATGATTGAAGATAATATAACTGAATTTATATAGGTGATTCATACATGAAGAAAGTAATGGGAAAAGAACGTATCGAAGAGTAAAAGTAACATGCATATATATATATATATATATATATATATATATATATATATATATATATATGTTCTAGAATTTACGTATGAATTGAGTGATTCTGAGGTCTGTTTTCTTGATCTTCGTATCAAATTGGAAGGCGGACTATTGGCAACCGATCTGTACACTAAACCTTCCAATCTCAATCTTTACCTACATTATGATTCGTACCATAGTAATTGTACAAAAAAGGGCATTGTTTTTAGTCAGGCTTTAAGGATCAAAATGATTTGCTCTGACCCAGAAAAGACCCAACAACATTTCGGAAAGCTTAGGTCGACTTTTCTAGACAGAGGATACCCCTCCTCTATCATAGACCCAGCTTGCGAAAGGGTTCAAAATTTATCCAGAAAGGACCTTCTGGCTGGCAAAGGAAGGAAAACTCGGAAGCCCGTCAGGGCCCCCCTTATTGTTACTCGTAATCCGAGACTCCCTAACCTTAGGTCCATTATAAACAAACATTTTCACATTTTACAGCTTTCCCCTAATCTGATGAATGTCCTTCCCAGTCCTCCTCAGGTTATTTACCGTCAACCAGGAAACCTACAGTCTCACTTAGTTAGGGCAAAATTGGTAGAAAACGTCAGGAGTGTACACAAAGGTTGTTATAAGACCCATTTTAAGAACTGTGTCACTTGTAATGTCCTACACGAAACTGACAAAGTTTACAGCAATGCTACCGGAGAAAGATTCACCATTTTTAGTAATATTACTTGTACGTCGATAGGGGTGGTTTACTTAATCAACTGCAAGGACTGTGGGAAACAGTACGTGGGTGAAACGGGAGGTGAATTACGTGTTAGACACCGCGGCCATAGACAAGAAATAAGAAAAGGCAATACTCCGCTGGGCCAACACTTCCAAATCTGTAACAATTTTGAATTAATCGGGCTTCAATCGCTTGCAAACGCTTCCAAACATAAACGGGAGGCCATAGAGCTCAGATGGATTTATAGACCTGGTAGCCTTTCTCCGGTGGGCATCAATGTAAAAGATGTGCGTACGGTGAGATAATCCTCTCTTTCAACTTTTCAACTTTGCTTTGGTTCTTCTTCTTTTTCTTTTTTTTTTCTTTTTTTTTTTGAATTTTTGGCTTGGGCTAAGTCTTTGTTTGTATCACGGCCTTATTTGGAACAGCTATGTTCAGGACTTTTTGTATAATTCGTTATATAGTGACCAAGGATAGCAGATCTATCCGAAACGTATACTTTTTAATGATAGCGGTCTTCAGGGTAATTGGGTAGATCTACAGGAACTTCTAGTTTTAGTTATAATATATATATATATATATATATATATATATATATATATATATATATATATATATATATATATATATATATATATATATATATATATATATATATATATATATATACAGTGGGTGATATTGTAAGAGTTCGAATTATGATGATTGTAATACTGTGGAGGTCTTTTGTTTCGTCTGGGTATACTCGACATTGCGGATGAGGTGTCTGGGTTGGTAGGTCCGGTGGGACTTGGTCGGTGACTGGCGGTTGTTGTGAGTTGGGAGTCGTAGGGAAATTGTCATCGTCGTCAATTGGGGCGTCTATACCAATATTTACTGGTTTGAAAAATGACGAGTTTCTTTTCACAATTTGTTCCCCTCTTTTTGCAGAGGTCCCATAGACCCTTTTACTTCAACTACAGTGTAAGGGTTGCAATTGAAGGGGGAGGAAAACTTGTTTGCATTTCTTTTCACGAAGTAATACCCTGTCACCAACTTTTATTTGAGCTGGTTTTGCGTGCATCTTACTGTCAGAATTTGACTTCCATTTTCTGTTTTGCATTAGCATCTCTCGCTTGCAGGGACTAGTCATGCAGTTCGGGACTGTCCATCAAACTGTACTTTGGTCCTAATGGCACGGCCAAACAGAAACTCTGCGAGTGGGTTCAGGGGGAAAAAGCTTGCTTCAAGACCCCTATAAGGTGCATTTTGAAGGGTTTTAAAGGCCATTTACTTATGAAAGTCCAGACATTGCTGCAAAGGTGTCCTCTTCTTAAGTAAGAAACCAAGATATTGGCAATTTATTTAATTTTTATGGAAATGAAAAGGGGGGGGGGATTTTACCCACCTTCTTCTGGAAAGGGAGGGACAAATCACCCTTTCCCCCCTTTGGCAGAAACCCTAGGTACTATTGGGAGTTGCCCTGTAATTCCTTAGGAAGGAATGTAGCTCATGTTTCCAGGGTTTTCCTTCAATAATCGCAGTGCGAATGGCTCAGTTTTTTCCAGGGTTTTCATGAATCTTTCAGTTTCACCATTGGCTTTTGGCCATAGAGGTGTAATTTTATGATGGTGAATTCCTTGATGTGAAAAGACGTAGCCGTAGTATTTCAGATTATGTTTGTTAAAATAACACTTATCCTTGTTGATATTCAGGTTATTTTCGCTCAGACATTTGAATACTGCCTCCAGAGATCATAGCCGCTTTGTGTTGCTCCAAAAATGAGTATGGATCGTCGCTGAAATTGATAACTCCAGGAATATCATGCAACACTAATTGTTGGATGATATTTTGGAAAATTTAGTCCCCGTCAATGTTATTACAGTTTTCACTAACCAAGTAACATTAACAGACTTCTACGTGCATAAAAAAAAAATCAATACTTACCAACTGAATGCATAGAACATATTGCTAAACACTGGCGTTAGCCAAATAGCAACTCCATATGCATTGGAAACAATACCGTACATTCCTAATCCTCACGAACGCGTCCTCACGAGCAAAATAAAAGTTATACACTAATCTAGATAAGCTCAGGTTAATGCACTCATAAGTTCGATGGCGCTGTGTAAACTTAGTAACAGACTCTTCACCATACTATATATAGCGAGTGTAGTATATACCCAAGATTGTTGCTGAAAATAGATTCCGCCCACGCATTTAAATGAAGAAAAATCCCGATTATACGCCCTTACGAAAGTCATATGCCCAACGACATTACCCTCACTGGAACGGAACAACCATTCCTACAACTTGGACGATGATGTATTTCGATACCACCGTCCATCTAGGAGGAGATCGTGTGACCAGCCAAAATTGGTGTTTCGATGTCGACTGCATTAGTTGCGGCTGCCTGCGTGGCAGGCACCGCAACTAAAAAACAAGCCAGAAAAATAGTTTAGCCAGATACCCTTTACTGTGTTTGTGAGCTGAAGTGATGTATGTATCACCACTGTCTTATAACAACGCTAAATGTAATATCAACCGTAAATGTTATAAATTCAACGCTAAATGTAATAAACGTCTCACCGTAAATGTTATACGACTTTAACGCTAAATGTAATAATCGGACTCACCGAAATGTAATGAAGATAAATATTTTTTTTGCAATTTTCATTCCGCAGTGAAGGAGAAATAGAGGTATAGGCCCAAATCACGAGTTTGTGCGCATGGATCTGCATGTGACACAATGCTTGATTCCACTTCTCAGATTCTACTTCTCAGAGTCTCAGCAATGTTATTTGAAGGAATATAGTGAACTTTGGTGAAATACTCTCATTTTGTATCCTTGCGAGCCTGATGCAGTCACGCTGGCGTAGGCTGTGCGTATGTGTGCATGCATGTGTGTGCGCGTGTGTGTATGTATGTTTGAGTGTGTCGCCTGACCTTGTAACCACGATACGTCGAGCCTTGAAACAGTCATGATGTTTCGCCTTTTACAGTCGCCTTTTACGACAGGCAGGGCGACAACCTTGGGCCTATTCTACTGTCTGAAACCGCAGAAGCCTGAGCACACACCACCAGGGAACCCACTCGGTTTTATGGCACCGAACAACCCACCAATCATGGATTCAACCGGTCAACAGTGCGCATTTTGGCCTACGAATCGCTCATAGGCCTATAATAAATCCAGAAGCCTAATGTTTTGGGGCAGCTTAAATGTCAGTTCAGGTTAATAGAGGTCAAATAGCAAAATTGTATGCGTTGCTCATATGTAGGACAGTATAATATACCCATTCGCCCTTATGGGTCCTAAGAACCCCACTCTTGTCAATGTCAAACTAGGCATGCGACAGGAGTGTGAAGCACGGACTCGAATATTCCCCAGTCGCACGGTTAGTGGGCGGGATTATTGCTCACAATAGCTTATACATGTGTAAAGAAAGGAATGAAAATGAGTCGATAGGAATCGAAAATAGCCGCCGCACATAAGTCTTAACGCGCACAGAAAACTCTGGAACTGGAAATTTTCTGAAAAGCTCTGAAACGCGCCAGTATCAAAGTAGAACGAAGGCGTTTTATTCTATAAAATTGCAAATAGGCGCAGATAAGGACATCATTGTTTGATGGAAAAATCCCTGTAAATGGTTGAAAACGCGTCAAAAGGAGCAAAAATGCAATAAAAATGCAGCGGCGGAGATATTGGTGGTGACGGCTGCGGCAGCGGACGCAGCAGTTGGGCGGTTGGGACCGTGGCCGAGACGGCAGTAGAGCCAAAATCATAGCATCCCTGAGAAGCATTCGTTGCACAGGGATATCTTCGACAACACTTGTCGTGGCGAGTGTAACATCGAAAAGTATAGGATTATTACATTTAGCGTTGATCTTTATTAATTTACGGTGGGTCCGATTTACTACATTTAGGTTAAAGTCGTATAACATTTACGGTGAGATGTTTATTACATTTAGCGTTGATTTTATAACATTTACGGTTGATATTAGCCTACATTTTTAGCGTTGTTATAACATTTAGCCGTGGTGATACAGATGTATGATGGTAGTCTACATTATCAGTCACCAGTTTCATTCTCGGTCAGAGAATTAATATATAGCAGTGTATATCTTATCAATTCGCAGTTAAATGTACATTTACTAATCTACTAATTGACTACCCAAGTGCATGTGAACAATTCAGAACTGAAGGAGACTTAAATCTGAAAAAAAAGTTGTGACGAATTACTAATTAAATGCAAATAGACAGGCAGTGTTTTAAACTGCTTAAGTACTTTTTTACATTTCTGTAGTGATTGGGAACTACTTCTTGTCTTTAGCTGGTCAAGGAAGAATTTTTTTTTTTTTTTTTTACAATACTTGAGATTATTTGTTTTGACGCTTAACTTTTCCCCATTCAACCTAAATGTCCGTAAACTTGGTAAGCATTTAGAATGTTTCCCTGCAGTCAATATGGTACAGGATAATCATGCAACCAAATTCAAAGAAATCATACAGGCGCGGATCCAAACATTTCGAAAAGGGGAGGGGGGGGGGGGCTGAAAGCCCCCTTGAATATTCTCCTACATTAACATTATGCTAATTTTCGCGTATTTGTTATTGTTGATGTGGCGAAAAAGGGGGGCTAAGCCCGGGAAAGCTCCCTCCTTGGATCCGCTCCTGTCATAATTAAATTATGTTCTATGTTGATAGACGGTTATGACGGAGAAATTAGGTTTGGGGACATGCTAGCATAGAATCGCAGTATGGTATAAGAAATGACATAGAAGAAATTTTCACATAAATGTTACATACCACTTGGGTCTTATCATAGAATGAGTTATAAAATAAAGAAGGAAAATTGTAAATGTCAAATAGCAACTCCCTGGTTAAAACTATCAAGCTATCAAGTGTTACACACGTTTACATGCAACAATACACTGTGTACTCGTTGAAATGTCTACCTTCCGTAACCAGTAATCAGTGTATGTAACAAAGGTTTGTTTTCAATATTTTTATGATTAGATAGCCTATAGCAATATGAGTAATAAACGGATCCAAAAATTGTCCAAAAGAATTTCAGCAGGCATGCCTCACGTGGCGTCATGTCAAAATGTGGATGTAGCTTACATCATATAAACAGTCTAAATCCATTAGTTAAAATGTACGTCCATTTTTATCATGTCATCTTATACAAGTGTTTGAATGTAGACATGAAAAGATCCGGAGGGGGTCCAAGATGCTCTTCCTGATGTTTTTCCCTTAAAGTTGGGGAGGCACTGTTCTTCACAAATAAGGGTTTAGGGTTCAACACAGCATCCTGCAGTGAACTAAAAAATCTGGCTGCATACTAGTACATGTATTCCACTGGTCTGGGTGATATTCCAAAATTAACTGAACTAGGGCAGAGTTGGCTTTGCTTAGTAGTTGAATGTACTGCATAATAGCTCAGGAACCAGAGGAAGGGGGCTAAGTTAGCCCCACGGTTGAAACAGCAGAGGGAAAGGAATTCTTTGCTTGTACCCCGTCTAAACAAAACCCTTCCTTTCCTCTCTAAAATGTCAAAAATTTTCAGCAGTTTCGCTTAATATTTGCACAGTATGTCAAACCAAATTGCATCTAAGGACCCTCATATATTCAAGAACTTCTCAAACTGAATTGAAGGGGACACGCTGTCCCCTTAACCAGTCTTCCAGACGGAAGTCCGAAACAACATCAAAATCCGTCTCCCATAGATGAAAACAGCTTCCTACACCTATGGTGTATGTACTGCCTTGCATTGCTTGAGTTCCCCAGAAATAATCCCAATGAATACCTTTGAAAATTTTCTGGGAGATCATATTTACTTCTTCAGTGTTCTCATGGAGGTATAGCCCTATGAGGTTCCAAGTGATGAATTGAAATTGGATATCTGGTTGTCTGCAAAGCTGGGGGAAGTTGTTTGACTCCATCAGGAAGTTATCAGCATCGGAAAGTGGTCGATTTTGCTTTATCGGTTCACCTAGTCTCACTCCGAGTGGTGCAGAACAAGGGTTTGGTCCTGGTCTTTACCCATCCCAGCCTTTGATAGGAAAAAAGTTAAATACTGAAGACGCTCACGATCGATCCATATCGCAAGAGGATATTAAAAGGGAGTATCAGGAACAGGACTGGCAATTGGTACATCTCTGCCTCTTTGCGCTGTGCGCAACGGTCGAAATGAGAGCAGGCAAATCTCATCAATGTTTATCTATGATCAATGTGGTGTATAGGGTCCGATAAGACACGTCCTCACCTTGAAACGTTAAACGTTTAACTTAGGATCCAACTCCCCCTCCTGTAAATTTGTTCACTAGAAGACTTCATGCAAATGGTTATTTAGTCACTCAGAACTATTTCTATACGTTTCCCTGCCTAAACGTATATTACTCTCCCACATGCCTCAAGGAAAGTAGCCAAATACCTGCTATCTATTCTATACACCCCCCCCCCCCCGCTAGCCAATGGGATTTTTCATAAGAAGGTTTACTTATCGTACCGTCCAAAAGTTATCATTCATGCAGTCCATAGCAAAACTAACTACTCATATTCTTGGAAGGGTATACACTTGGGGTTGTTGACCCCGTCTTTAATATCTCTCACTTTAGCATTATCATCATTAAGTCCGACCAACTCCTTCATTTAATTACTTTTCAAACAGAGTGCAAATGCTTATGGTCAACAAAGTAAGTAGGTCTCCTTCTAATCCAAATTTTGTACTTGCACAGTTGAAACCCTTATCTTTTAAGTGCTTTTAGTGGTTAGCTCATCACCCCCTCCCTAATTTTCTTGTATATACCGTATTTTTTCCTGGATAAGGCCTGTACAAATGTCCTGTATAAACAAAATTTGGTGATATGTCTCCCAGTAAGCACATCACCAATTCCTTACTTGTCAGTCCAAAGTGGTAGGCCCTATACGTAAGAATGGCCCATCCAGTGATACCCGGGTGACATATGACCTTTTTGCATGTACCAACGTATTGAGAAATCTCCATTCCGCTTGAGAGACCAAACATATTTGGAGAGCTCTTTTTCTTTTTCGTGACGTTCTAGGTTAAACGATTTCTTGTGGTTGTTGCAAAGGCGTGAGGGGGGGGGGGGCTGGGGGGCTTTAGCTCCAGTCACAAATGTGGGGGCTGAAGTATGCTTCCGCCCCCAAGTCCAAGGGTAAAACCCCCTTATTTGTCTCTTCTGTAAGAAATGTCAAAAATTTGCGGTAATTTTCCTAAAAGTTTGTCCAAAACGTTGCGCCAAATTGCATCTGGGGACCCTCAAATACCAAAACATTTTCCAAAGGGGGAGGGGGAGGGGGATACCCCTTCCCTTAGACCCCTCCCCAGGACGGCGATCCGAAACAAGGTTCAGTCCCCCATTCTCGAAAAGCTTCCTACGCCTATGGGTTGTTGTACCTGTCATTGAAGGGCCTCCGGACATGCCTTTGTATGTGTGTGTGTGTAACGTTATTGCTAGTGACTTCCGCCTTGTGAACGATGGCTGGTGTTAGACGTTTCCCTTCAAGGGGACGAGAATCTTTGACCCTGCCATGATTTGGGGCTGGTAGGACTTTCTTAGAGAGCACCTTGGAGCTATGACCCTCTTTCTTAATTGACAGATTTCATGTTTTCCATACAACTGTAGCTGACTTTCACGGAGTTTTTGTTGAAAATTTTGTGCAGCTTGTGACCCTGAGAAGTGCTTGGTCAGGAGCTTTAGGAAGATTCTACCAACATTTGAGTTTTCAAGGATGCTAGACCATCATCTCTAAATATGTTATGCATTGCTTTTTCTTAACTTCATTATGCTGCAAAAATTTGTGGTACAGCGAAAACCTAGATTGTTAAGCCCTTTAGGTCTTCAAAATAAGCTATAGTAATTAAGAGGTAAACCAATGCAATACCCTACCAAGCATGCTGTATCACAAGTACACGTTTTTATGTTAAGTGACATCTATTGTTACTTGTCAAATAATTTATACAAAAATTGCAACGATGTGTTCCAGAATTCAGTTGCCTCGGCTATTTACCTATGTCGTGACTCGGAACACACTGCAAACTAGTAACAGGGGGATCCAGGTTTTTTGAAAGGGGGGGGGGGGGTGTTAATTCCGTGAGGACAAAGTTTGAAACCTCAAGCGTTTACTATATGAAGCCTTTATATGAGAAAGGGGTGGGGTATCGGGAAAGTATTTAAAGTAGGTACTGTTAAATGGTATTTCCTGGAAAAAGATAAATACACACTTAACCAACAACATATTTGTGAATATCGGTGCTATGAGGTGCGACCACTGCTGTAGAATAAACAGTAGACTGATGGTCACATACCGTAACAAGACACTTCGAGGTCTGGGAAAATTATTTTTGTATGAAGTACCCTTACTATGCAATGTGATCAGCTGACATGTGAGGCCAAAATTAGAAAGGAAAGAGGTGGAGAGTTGTTCTCCAAAACATTTTGACATAAAGCACTATGAGACTTGATTTTTGGCATCCAGCATTCCTGTTATTTCAGTGGGATAAACCAAGCTGGGAAGCAACAGGGTATGTGGTAAGACTGCCCTTTAATTAATCATGAAGAATCAAACGTTAATAGGAGTAATTTACTTTTAAACCTTTTCCGAACCTTGAAACAAAATTCTGACTTACGGAACTTCTTCTACTGTCCCGAGCAGACACGCCTAACCCTAAGTATTCTACCCTAATATACGTCTACAAATGTAATACTTGAATTGGGTACTACGCAGTCTTGCAGTTTAACATACCAAAATAATGACATTTACATATCTTTTTACTGAGGTAGTGAAAGTATGTTGACCTAGACTATACCAAATATTATTAGGGAATTAAACTGACGTAGGTTGTAACTTGGGAGGTTTTAGGAAGGAGGACCAGTATTCCATAGAGTAGACTTTTTAGAGCAATGTTCGTTTCAAATATAGTAACCTTGCTTTTCTCCTCAAGATGGTTATCACAGTACCAAGATCAGCTAGGATCAGTGTCTTACTGTAAAATGACAATAAAAAGAATTGCTCCTGTCTAAGACGCTTTCACTTTTCATTGCAGGCAGTCACTCCAAAAGGTGCATTTTGAACCTTTTCGTGTTTTCGCCTTAATAAATCTCACTTTAGCTAACGCCATGGAAGAATCTCCTCAAAATTTATGTTTCGAGTATACTTCTTCATTTAGAGGAAAATTGCCAAAATTAAAAAAAAAAATGCCTAGGGCATGTACAATTTTTCAGGCAAACGACGCATCAACAGCGGCGCAGCAAGACCCTCTGGGGCCTCAGTATGGACAAAAGAAATTAAAGCGAGGGGCCCTCAAACCAATGGTATCATAAACGCATAAATGCATTTCCTTCCAACCTCCACAGGGAGGTACGGGGTAAAAGTGAGACCTTGCACGCACCAGATCCGGATTCAATCTCGTATCCCACCCTTGCCTGGTTCTTCAAAAGCAGTTCTGCAGTTGTTGATAACTTTGTGGTTCCCTTCGGGTCTGTACTGGGTGCTTTGGCGGTTGGCAGAGTTACGATTTTTGAGATGTTTTGGCGCATCTGTTGGGGCCCCCTGAATCCTCCGGTTCCCTGAACATTGTCCACTCAGTCCACCCGCTTGCTACGCCCGTGCGCGTCAAAATGGTAAGGGAACAGAAAGTTTACGGTAAGATTTAAAAGCTTATCGCCACTCGTTTGACTCTGCCAACTTGTCGGTAACAAACCTCACATCTATAAGCATGTCTAACCAATGACTTTCGCATCAGGGTTTCGTCGATATGAAAGGAGCAGATCATTATTGAGGGTCTAGTCAACAGTGGCTGAACGATAGGGGATAAAATCACTTTCGAGTATGTATTGTCTGACAGATTTGATGGTTGTGTTTCCCTCCAAACACATCCCTGCTTGCACTTGGGACGTGAAGGAAGGACTGACCTAACTGCTTGCCTACATTATACGTAAATTTTACACCTGTGTACTCAGTGGACTGAAGAAGTCCTCTGGCACAGTGTTCCCAGTTTTAGTTCTGTTGAAAAGAGAATATTGGGTGAAATGCTTTACATGTACTGTGACATCAAGATGATATATTTCACTACTTTACTTTAGCCATGTTCAAGTTCAAATTTATTGGTAATCATCATAAAATGACATGATAAAACGGACAACAAGCATCTCGTAAGAGTGAATAAAAAGTCTTAAAGTAATATAAAATTTAAAAAAAAAAAAACAACTAAAAAATAAGTACCCATTAAAGTGGGTAAAAAGTCATCTTTGCATATCACAATTTAAGAGCTTAATACTTCTAGGTAAAAATGGATTCCTAAAACGTTCTGTCCGGATACAAAGCAGGGTGTAAAATCTCCTTGGCTTGGAGTGCAACCTGTGCAGAGGATGATCGGGATCACAGATAATGCCAGACGCATTCTGAAAGCAAAAATGATCGATATAATTACCAGTAATGGAGGTGTACTTCCTAAAATATTTATTCATGAGTCCTAATTGACCTCTGACACAGGAAGATAACCACACGGGAGCACAATAAGCAATAAAAGAAAAAACCATTGTCTGAAAAAGACAAAGTTGTTTGTCGAATACCAGACCAATCCAGCAAGCTTCTTTATACAGTAAAGCCTCTGTCTGGCTTTTTTTGTTATGTTTTAGCATGTGTGATTTTGTACATATGAGTATCCCAAATAAAGTGTTTATAACTGAAGGTTTAAGGCCCAAGATGGTTTGAAATCAGGACACAACCTCAATGGCACAATTTATCAATAGTAATAGGATCATGGCTCATGAACTGTACGGAAATCCAACTATCCATTTTCTAAGTTAGTCTTAGTACCATGTAACAAACAAGAAATGGCCCTGTTCTGTTTACACCAAAGTAGTTACTTGTTTCTTCTTCAATGACAGAGTTGTAGTTATCAATACATTGAGGATAATTATCATTGCATAACCCGACAATAGCTGTCTCATCTGCATATTTTAAGACGTAAACATTATCATAACGTGAGGACAGGAAGTCTGTATAAATTGCAAACAGTAAAGGGGTTCGTTGTTGTCTTTGAGAAATATAATGCCATACACCCTATTACAACCTGTCCCTACATTGGGGTTGATGGCTAAACTCTCTCCGACCCATTTGTTCGGGTGTTTGACTGTGATCTTGTCAAATGACGTCATAATATTACCCATCATTCTCATAAAGGACACGCAATATGTTTAAGTGAAAAATGATAATCCACAAACAAATCCTAAAAGGCTTGCCAACATCCTCCGACATAGGCGCATTAGCCGGAAGCTGGGGATGCATTCCCCTCCCCACCCACCCCCTAACCCTAGCTATCAACTTATACGTAAAATTTATAGTGCGGCTATTGACACTGTCTCAAAAAAGTCGTGCCAAACAGGGGCGGTTGGATCGGGAAAGACCCCCTCCCTCTGAATTAGTAGTCATAGGCGTAGGAGGCGGGGCGGGGGGGGGGCTGCAGCCCCCAACCAAATTTTTTTGTGAAAAATTACTTTCGTGGCAAGGCGGCAATTACCGGGCAATCTATGCTGAGAATTTTTCGGGCACTTTTTTTAAAGAAGAAAATATGGTGCAATGATGTAAGCTAAAGTTGGTAATCAATAGTTTTTAAAAAACTTCCTTGCTAATTAAAAATAAAGTTTACTGATTTGAATAGCCCCACGCACCTTATAATATCTCGGTTAATAATTCACCAGTGTTGTCTTTAATGTTTTTACACTGGTACAACTTAAATTATGTATGAATCTCATCAGCATGGGCGGCTCCCTAAGAAACTTTTGTTTGGAGGGGTGGCAAAATCAGGTCCGATTTTATCAGAGAGTTTTTCGGAATGAGATCCCACCCCCCCCCCTGGCAATAGGTCAATGGTCCCGCTTCGGAAAGGAATTATATAGGAGTATGGTATATTCGTTTTGTATTTTAAGTGAAGTCCCATATAGCTTTCAAAAGCTTTTCAGGAAACTACCTACAGGACAGTCAGTCACGGGCTTTCTGTCTTTAAAAATAAGTACAATTATAAAAGGCAATCGCTATCTTTCCGACCAAAAGGCGTAAAGAAGCAGGGGATACTACCGGCACAAAGCGTCTTGATCCGTTTGGATAAAAATGAGACGAACCTAAATTTTACAACATTACCAAGGTTAATGGTTTACATTTCATGGTCAGGACCCACTTCGAAGCTCAGAAGGAGGACCCTGCACCAATTCGATTCGTGGATGAAGCCCCCCCAGAAAAGTTCGACAAGTAGCTTAGAGGGTAACGTTGACGGGCAACAGTGCGGTACCAGTCTTTCTCAATCCTGATCCTGATAACCTCCATTTCAGCGTCCCCCATGCCAACGAACGGAATGTATACCCAACCCTAGAGCGACTTTCCTCAAGCTGGGGAGGATCGAATAACCCTTGCAACCACTGCTTTGACAAGCTGAACCAACTAAGTTGAAGAACCTGAATTTGGATAACTCACTATGTCCCCAACAACCCTAAAACCGCATAACTGCAAACAGCCATGCCCCAGTTTTTTGAGCCCCCCGGAAAATTTCCAGGAGTTACCACCGAGGACTTTGATTCCAAGGACCTTGTCCAGTGCAAAGCGAGTACCACTCCAACTACCAAGTCAGTTCCTCCCTTAAAAAATTGTTGTTCCTTTAGTTGCACCACAATAC
>JAIZAY010000338.1:0-57913 GCA_029531755.1 Holothuria leucospilota | reverse complement strand
GCCCCGGAGGCAGTTGTGGTAAAGGGTAACCTCGTTATCCCCACGCTTAAACATGCTCCACAACCGGATGCAATGACATGTGTACATGATGTACAAATGTGTAGTGATGCCTTGCCGTGCACAAGTTAATTGAAAAGCCGCAGGGTTACTGAGATATTATCTTCAGGAAAATGACATTTTCGTTTTCAAGAATATCCCTGTGTGTGTGTGTGTGTGTGTGTGTTTGTTTGTCAGCTTTGTAAACGACAGAGAATTATCACATATGGCCTTTTCAGGTGCTTTTTAAGTGCATCGAAACGGCACACACAAACAAAAAACAAACTCAAACCGGATCGGACAGGAACATAAATGCAAAACTATCCACACACCACCAAATCAAACAGAAAGTTATGTTCATTACAACAATAGAACCACACACACAGACAACAACTCAAATACCCAACAGACCAACCTCCCCCCGGCCACCCTAAAGCAATAATACTACATACCGCCAACAACCAAAAACCAGACACCAACAACAGGGGCCACGAGGGGTCCGGGGCGGGGTCCACCTGCCACGAGGGGTCCGGGGTGGAGTCAACTTGCTATATTTACACTATGTACACTATATACACTATTTACACTATTCACACAAAAACAAAAAACTGAAGAAAACTGGGCCAAAAATACAGGCGCACCTTGCCCAAGGGTGTCCCGGAGGCAGTTGTGGCAAAGGGTAACCTCATTATCCCCACGCTTTAACAAGCTCCACAACCGGATGCAGTTTAACGTCCTACCCTTTTCAGGTAAAAGAAAGTACTTTCTACTTAACATGTTTGGTACTTATAGTTTGATTCAAAATTTGAGTTGCTTCATGATATTAACAAAGGATATGCCTTCATGCACTTTAGGGTGATTCACATTTCCTGAGAAATAAAAGGGGTTGAGAAAAACGTACACTATTTGATGGTTTTGTTATGCTTTCATTTTATCTTGAGATTCGTTGAGGATCCGGTAAGTCGTCTGAAAGTGTAAATGGGTGACCATAAAATTTGCGATTCTATCAGAAACGAAATCGGGTTTTAGCGCTGGTTAGAACCAGCTGGTAACTTGCCCTCACATTCCCTCTCTCAGGTCGTATGTGAAGGGCTTTCTCACTACAGAAGAAGGGTGAGAAGCATTACGTTGTAAGGGGCATGTGAGACCCTATGATTCATGTGCTGACTCAGCTAGTTAGGTGCATTCAGTATGACTCTCCCTAACGTTTCCCAGGTGGCATTTTGACTGATGGTTAAAGGTTATGCCCGACTCACATTATTACCCTTTCTTCACATTTGCCCTACATGATTTATGCCTTAACTGCATGGTCAGGAAGGGCCGTAGCCTGCGCGGGTGGGGGAGCAGGTGTGAACAGTCCCCTGCGATTTCCAAGACGAAAATGAAAATTGACCTACTTGAAAAAAAAAAAAAAAAACACTAGGAGGCTGAAAATTTCACTGTCCAAATTATGATTTGAGGGCCCCTAAAACCTGGGAAATTTATATAAAGGTTCCTTTTCTCCCCAAAACTTCCCCCCGGTGTCTTTCTCCTGCCCCCCCCCCCCCCCGCAAAGTGGCAAGTAAATCAGAACTGCATTGAATAAACTGCTCAAACTTCCTACTCGATCTTTTCTTAGGAGCATTGAGCACTCTCCTAGAATTTGTCTCGAGAAAGTTGCCTCCGACAGCTTCGAGGAATACCCTACACGAGATGTCAACAGGTTTCTTTGTTTTACAAGCAACGCCACAAAGCACCACTGGGCAGCCCCATATCGAACCAGTCAAAAACCTTCTGGACCCTTGCTTGTGAGATGGTTCTCATCGTAATAATGATGGGACACAGAACAAACACCTCAGGGAAAATAACAGCTCTGAAGAAGGCAGTGATGATTGTAACAGCAGTGTGGAATGCGTGGACTTGACATTCTCAAGTGATGACAGCGACCATTCTGAATGCTCTCCATCTCATCATGAAGAAGACTCACCATCCATAACCATGAAACGACTAAAGACGGTAATTTCTTTGAAGAAGTTGCGATTGCAGGCAAAATGTGGGATACGTGTGAACGATCGATGCGTGTTCGTTGTCAGATGATGATCGTGAACGAGCAAAAAGTTTATCAGCTTCGCAAGATTTAAGCTCTTGGAGCCTCAGGTATAGACCCCTTCTTAGGAAATGACAGTCCATGATCAAAGATGCAATGTCTAAGAAGGATGGTGACATGACTTCTCTAAAGAGATACATGGACATGGTAAACGATCATAGTTTACGAGGTAGACCTTAGGACATGGTAAGAGGGGTCGTTCGGGGTTTTCTGTTGCCAGGGATAAGTTTCTGCATGATGAGTATTAGCTTTTTAAGTGCATCGAAACGGCACATACAAACAAAATAAAAAACAAAAACTCAAACCGGATCGGACAGGAACATAAAGGCAAAACCAATTACACACCACCAAATCAAACGGAAAATTATGTTCATTACAACAATAGAACCACACACACACTGACAACCCAAATACCCCACAAACTGCATGATGAGTATTGCTTAACAATGTTTGTGGTTAAAAAATCCGAAGCGTCCTGGTGTGCTCGCCGGAATGAAGCTAGACGAATGGGAAAGCCGTTGCACTTGCCCTACTGGATCTTTTTTTTCCAAAAGTCCCCTGACTCTCTGGCGAAGAGCCAGGGGCGAAAACTAAACAATACTCCCGAAGGAGTTCTGCTCCCGGAAGGAGTAACAACGTCCCCAAGGGACAAACTTTGACTTAACTGACACCACCTGACAGTGGTCCCGTTCTAGACTGGCTGAATAGAACAGGTTCCACCTGGGAGCTCCGCCGTCGTGATCACGGATACTCCTGCGCCAGGTAAGTATCGGATCACTGCGCATTGGTGCACAGCAGCTGGATTAGAACACTCTGCCCTACTGGATGGAAACTAGTGCTGGTTAGCGAGCTTTTTAAGTACGTAGAAACGGGCACCGAGAAACAAAGGGCAAGAACCCAAACCGGACCAGGCAAAAACGCAACAGCAATCTATTTACATGCACCTACAAACAAAAAATTGTTACTATGTACAAAGGACTATATACAAAGGTGTGCGTTTTACGTACCTACAAACAGGCACGCAGACACAAAAGAACTCAAACCGGGCCGGACAAAAACATAACAGTGAACTATTTACAAAATTCCCCAAACTGCGCTAGCAAACAAAATTTCTGTGTTAACTATGTATAAAACCACCCAGAACCCAAGCCAGTCACACTGGACTATTTACAATCACACAAGGCAAACTATTTACATACCCACTTATAGTTTGTTTAGCATTTGTGTTTGTGACCCGTCATGGTTTTGTTTGGGTTTGGGATCCTTCTTTAGTTTGCCAGTGCCTGTTTCTACGTACTTAAAAAGCTCATACCCACTTACATCAACAGATTGTTCACGTTGGGTCTGTACAAGGCTTTTCCGGTAACTATGGGAACTCCTTACGTGCTCGGGAACGGATGTACTGAACAAAACCTGTCCTACCCGTCCTGGGTAGGACTTTAAACTGCATCCGGTTGTGGAGTTTGTTTAAACGTGGGAGTAATGAGGTTACCCTTTGCCACAACTGCCTCCGGGGCACCCTTGGGCAAGGTGCACCTGTATTTGCCCCGGCGCTTTTGAAGTGCTGTTGCCTTCGGGCGTGGTGTTGCCTTCGGGCGTGGTGTTGCCTTCGGGCGTGGTGTTGCCTTCGGGCGTGGTGTTGCCTTCGGGCGTGGTGTTGTCTTTGGGTGTGTGGTCTTTGTGGGGCTTTGTTTTCAGTGTGGCCGGGGGGAGGTTGGTCTGTGGGGTATTTGGGTTGTCAGTGTGTGTGTGGTTCTGTTGTTCTAATGAACATAATTTTCTGTTTGATTTGGTGGTGTGTGGATAGTTTCGCCTTTATGTTCCTGTCCGATCCGGTTTGAGTTTTGTTTTTTGTTTGTATGTGCCGTTTCGATGCACTTAAAAAGCTTACTGAACAAAACACCGGACGTAACACGAAACACAAGGTGTGCTTTTTACGTGCTAAAAACGGACACGGCCAGACCGGCGAAAGGATCACTTACATATGGCCAACAACCAAAAAACCGAACACCAACAACACAAACCACCGAAATCGCCCAGAACACCAGACCGAATCCCTCGACCAGCGAGGACACTGCAGTCCTGGGTAGGACGTTAAACTGCATCCGGTTGTGGAGCTTGTTAAAGCGTGGGGATAATGAGGTTACCCTTTGCCACAACTGCCTCCGGGACACCCTTGGGCAAGGTGCGCCTGTATTTTTGGCCCAGTTTTGTTTTGTTCAGTTTTTTTGTTTTTGTGTAAATAGTGTATATAGTGTACATACTGTAAATATGGCAAGTTGACTCCACCCCGGACCCCTCGTGGCAGGTTGACCCCGCCCGGACCTCTCGTGGCCCCTTGGGGCAGTTTGTGATGATTGTTTGGTCTGGTGTTTTGGTTTTTTTTTGGTTGTTGTTGGGTGGTGGTGGTTTGTTCTTTTGTTGTCTTTCGTTGGCGGTATGTAGTAATATTGGTTTAGGGTGGCCGGGGGGAGGTTGGTTTGTGGGGTACTGGGTTGTCAGTGTGTGTGTGGTTCTATTGTTGTAATGAACATACTTTTCTGTTTGATTTGGTGGTGTGTGGATAGTTTTGCGTTTATGTTCCTGTCCGATCCGGTTTGATTTGAGTTTTTTGTTTTTTGTTTGTATGTGCCGTTCCGATGCACTTAAAAAGCTCGGTACGGCTTCATGGAGTCTTTGTTACCACCAACAGAAACCACCACCAACGACCCTACAACACAATCTCAATATAACACACGCCCAAAGGCAACAAACACACCCCAAGGCAACCACAGCGCAGGGGGACATGGGGGGGGGGTCCACTTGTTACATTAAAATCACTATTTACAGTTTACTCACAGTATATACAACTATCTACACGTAACGAAAACAAAACTTCCCAAAGAGATCGAACGAGCCCGGCAGGGGATCGGGAACGTCCACTCTCTTCGGGAACCTGAACTGAACTGGGCAAATACAGGCGCACCTTGCCCAAGGGTGCCCCCGGAGGCAGTTGTGGCAAAGGGTAACCTCATTAACACAAGGACAACTATAAACACCAGGCCAGCAACAAATTTAAATGTGGCCAACCCCACTATTTACAATACTAACAATGTGATGTGCTTTTCACAAAACTGCATGTAGTGGCTCTAATCACGTGTATGTTATGTTGAAGCCCAGGAACATGCGACTAAGGAGAGAACGTCACCCTATTGTTAAAACGGGGTTTGTCAGGGGTTCCACCTAGGGGGTTCGATTTTGCCTGGGGTTCGGTTAGGGATAAGGTTAGGGTTAAGTCAGTTTAGGGGTTAGGTTAGGGTTAAGTGGCCTCTAAAATAAGCAATCTCCGAATCACAAATAACAAGGATATCACACGAATGAGTACTATTTAACCGTATTTTGGGGTTTAGGGATGACGTTCTCTCCCTAGACTCATGTAGCCCAGGATGAAAGCCATATCTTTTTCATTTTTACGTACATAGAAACTGGCACGGCGAAACAAAGGCGAACTCAAACCGGGCCGGACAAAAACATAACCGCGAACTATTTACAGAATTCTACTAAACAACATTTCTGTGTCAGCAATATAAAACAACACCCGGAACCCAAGCTTATCACATAGGGCTATTTACAATCTCACAAAAGGAAAACTATTTACATAAAATTTCCCATGTGGCCAACCCCCTACCAAAGGCAAACCAACATACACTGAGCTTTCAAACAAAACTGTGCAAGTATGGACACTGACACGAACATAACAGAAACCCCAAAAGGAAAACTGGGACCAGCGTGAACAAAAGGCAAAACCAATCAAACTAAATACTGCTGGGATCTAATCTTTTTTAACCTTGGGCTCGGTACGGGCGTCCCAGAGTGACGCATTCCCTGGTCTGACACCTCGCCCGAGGCCGACCTCTTTTAACTCACTGTAACTCACCGGAGCCCACCGGCAGTAACTGCCGATGGGGTCGTAAAAACTGGGGCAGACAGCCGTTTCTGGCTTATGTAGAGCCCCCGTCTTTTCCGTAGAATAGGATCGATTACGTTTTTGAATCCATTGACTGTTGTAGCAGTTACAGCTTCCTGTGGCAAATTATTCCATTCTGTAATAATTCTCTGACTAAAAAAATACTTCCTAATATCCAGTCGACAATAGTGTTTCTGAAATTTTAGCTGATGTCCTCTGGTTCTACTACTTTCTGACAGATTGAAAAAGATTGACTGATCCACATTTTCTAGTCCCTTAACTATTTTACAAACTTCTATCAAGTCAGCTCTAAGTCTACGCATTTCTAGTGAAACTAAACCAGTTCGTTCAAGCCTTTGATCATAACTGAGAGTAGATAGTTCTGGGATCATCTTTGTAGCACGACGTTGTACTTTCTCAATATTATCTATATCTTTCTGCAGATAAGGGCGCCATGCCTGACAACAATATTCAAGATGTGGTCTAACCAATGACTTATACAATCTAATTATATTGCTACTAATTTTACAATCGTAGGTTCTGTTAATAATACCAAGTACCTTATTAGCAGAGCTTACAGCTTTGGCACACTGTCTACTTGGACTCAGCGAATTATCAATAAGCACACCTAAATCCTTCTCATACTCAATGGCTTCAACTTGAACACCACCTATAAAATAACTAGCCTGGGCATTAAAATGGCCTACGTGAAGACATTTACATTTCTGAGCATTAAAAAGCATTTGCCAATCACAAGACCATTTATACAACATATCCAAGTCCTCTTGCAACTCAGCCACTTTATCCATTGAATGGACATCAGAAAAGACCTTCGTATCATCTGCAAACTTCAGTACTGAATTATTCAAATTGACGTCCAGATCATTAATATAAATTATAAAAAGTGTAGGACCTAACACTGAGCCTTGTGGCACACCACTAGTAACTGGAAGCCAATCAGACATATGACCATTAAGTACTACTCTTTGTAACCTTTTATCCAGCCAATTCTCAATCCAATCAGCCACTGCTGACCCAATACCATGAGCTTTGACCTTTAAAATAAGTCTCTTATGAGGTACTTTGTCAAAGGCCTTGCTAAAATCTAAATATACAACATCAACAGGATGACCTTCATCAACCTTCCGAGTAACATCTTCCAGAAAATAGAGGAGCTTGGTAAGACAAGACCTTCGTGATCTAAAGCCATGCTGAGAATCAGATATAATATGATTACCTTCCAGATAACTAACAATACTGTCCTTCAAAATTGATTCCATCACTTTGCAGACCTGTGAAGTCAAACTGACTGGCCTATAACTACTGGGCTGGTTCTTGGGACCCTTTTTATACAAAGGGGTCACATTGGCCAGCTTGCAATCAACAGGAATCTGATTACACTGCAAACTCTTGCTAAAAATAATACATAAAGGCTTGGAAACAACTTTTGCAAGATTCCTCAACACGACAGGGTAAATACCATCAGCACCAGGCGCTTTATCAGGCCGTAAATTACACAGTTTCTGGAAAACCACCTCCTGAGAAATATCTATACTACACAATGAGTCAATACTATCATTAGGACCATTAAAAGCTGGCATGTTGTTCACATTTTCCACAGTAAAGACCGATGAAAAGTACTCATTTAGCAGTCTAGCATTAACATTATCATCATGAATTGGTTGACCATTTTCATCAATCAAAGGACCTTCTGTATCTTTAGTCTTGATCTTGCTACGTGCATACCTATAAAAGGCCTTTGGATCCTCAACAATATTCTGGGCCAGCTTACTTTCAAAATTGCGCTTAGCTAACCTCACAGTTCTAGTAGCAGAATCAAGAGCTTTCTTGTACCGTACATGGTCATAGTAACTACCAGTCTGCTTAAAGATTGCCCAAGCTCTCTTTTTCCTCTTTCTCGCTACTTCTACATTGTATGACCACCATAATGGTTTACTATCCTTCCTTCTCCTTTTCCTTGGGGTGTATTTTAAAACAACCTCATTTAACTTACTCTTAACTATATTCCACATACTTTCTACATTCATATCTCTCAAACAATTGTGCCAATTGACCAAGTTCAGCTCCTTCCTCATTTTCTTGTAATTTGCTCTTCTGTAGTCATAATAAAATTCCTTCCAGCTCTTCCTGTCGTCATTATAAACTAAATTAAACGTTAAAAAGTTATGATCACTATTGGCAAACTGCTCATGGACAATTAAGCTGTCCACCATGGACACATCTGAAGACAAAACTAGATCTAAAATATTGTCACCTCTAGTTGGCTCACAAACATGCTGATGAAGGAAACAGTCTAAAGTAAGATCCAAGAACTTCTGACCCTCACTACTGGAGTGTGAAAGCTCCCAATTTATAGACCTGTGCAGACTCTGGCCCCTACCCCTCGCACAAATCAAACCAACCCTCCCCGAAGGTGGATCCTTTGGAGGAGGCTCTGAGGCACACTCCCCACCATCCGACATCGCCGAGTCTGAGGACAGATCGAGGTCCTCTACTGTCATTATTTCAACCTGACCGGGTGCCGCTGCCAAGGATGGCGGAGAGTCTGCCTCAGGAGTCGCAGTACCCCCCTCAACCTGCTTGGAGGCGAGGAAGTCCTGCTCCACCTCGAGTGCCGCCTCCTCTAATTCCTGGGTCGAATACTGTGGGCCTGTTTGCGAGGGTTCAGGTTCCGGCCCCACATCGGCACTGACATGAGCAGAGTACGATGCGGGGCAGGCACCAAACACGTCCCTCCTCCCCACAGAGGTTACACCGTACCTCGTTAGGACACTCTGCCTTGCCGTGCCCCAACTGCAAACATTTCCCACAACGTCTGTTGGGACACGACTTGGCTTCGTGCCCCTCCTCTCCACATCTAAAACAGGTACGGGGCTGGCAAAAGTATCTAATGTGGGCCTTGGAACCCCCTATGAAGAGGAAGGATGGAATGTCCCTCACCAGTTCCATACGGAACTGTCTCTTGCCATTAAATATACCTTTCAAGTAACCCACAGTATATTTACACCACTGCATTTCAGAGACAGTTCCGTATTGACTAAGAACCCTCGCAACCAGGCGCTGATTGACCTCGAAGGGAAGGTAAAGCACCGTCACCGCCACAGAGCCATCATATGGGGTGACAGTTAGCCCCTCTACCCCCATCAGGCATGACACACCCTTAACACGGGCAGCATCTGACTTCAACTTAAGGTCATAAGTGTTACGGACCTCAAGCGCCTGCAACATCTCAGTTTCTCCAATTTCGACACCATTGTCTTTTAACACAGTAAACGCCTGTGGGGGAGGGACACTCACCCCTGACGAAAACTCCAACTTAACAATTGTGCTATCCCGACCTCCGGGCATAGCAGCAGTTGTGTGGCTCGAGGCCACGGGATGAAGGAAAAAAGAAACTCTCAAAACTAGTTTTACAAAGGACAAAAATTAGGATGAAGTAACAAAAACACAAGCAGCACAGAAACAAGGCGTGGTCGCAAACAAATGGACACGAAAGGAACCTTATCAACAACACAAGCACGCTATAAGGTTTTCTGCACAATTGCAGTACGTGGTACAGCTATCACACAGTGATAAAAGTTGAGCACGGAAAACGACGAGAGCGAAACTAAAACACGTCTGCTCTCGTCGAAGACCTGAACTGAACGCCATATCGTTGGATACGTCAGTCACATCCGTCCCTGCGCCCGAAATGCATGCCATACTGGGTTTGTCTTCATAAACTTTACAGGAACACAATTACACCTGTTCTATTCAGCCAGTCTAGAACGGGACCACTGTCAGGTGGTGTCAGTTAAGTCAAAGTTTGTCCCTTGGGGACGTTGTTACTCCTTCGGGGAGCAGAACTCCTTCGGGAGTATTGTTTGGTTTTCGCCCCTGGCTCTTCGCCAGAGAGTCAGGGGACTTTTGGAAAAAAAGGTTTGTCTTCATAAACTTTACAGGAACACAATTACAAAGTGTGAGCTCACAAATAAGAAAATCTGTTCCAGCAGGAAGGAAATTTTTAGCTAATAAATTGCGAAAACGTCTATTCGACGTGCGTAGGGGAACTTGTAAATTATCTTAAAGAGAAGCAGGTCGCTGAACTTTGTGACCACAGTCAAGAAACACAGCAACGGCACTATGCAGCAAGGCGCAAGCAGAAACAGACAGCAAAAGCATATGACACCTTGCAAACTTGAGAAATGATTCAGTCGGAGAGTCATTTCTGGATACTCCTGCAGAAGAAAGCCTAACATCCTACTCATTGTGGCTAATCATGCATAGATGCATAATACTACCTTTGCATGCTGCGAGACCAGGCATATTTTTCCTTTGATCATTAATGCAACATTAACACTGCCAGGAGGATAGACTTTCACCAAATTGTAAATTGGCTAACTTGATCTAATCACAAAGTCAGCTGCTGAGTCATAGTGGAGATTTAAAGTGACGGTTCACGTTATTTAAATTCTTTGCCTGCCAGTGAAATGTTTGAAGTCAGAAGTATTTTATTCATTTTGAGAAGATGGTATCCTCTTCGCTAAGGAATGTAAGTTTACTGCGTCCTTCAAGCAATTTGGGGTGATTCACATTTCTTGAGGAATAAAAGGGGTTGAGAAAAACGCACACTATTTGATTTCTTGTTCTCTGTTGATGGTTTTGTTATGCTTTCATTTTATCTTGAGATTCGCTGAGGATCCGATAAGTCGTCTGAAAGTGTAAATGGGTGACCTTAATATTGCTTCTATCAGAAAGGACATTGGGTTTTAGCCACATGTGTTAGTTAGTTAGTTAGATGGGACTTAACGACACATCAACACAAATGTGTTATGTAGTGTCAGCAAGATAAAAACGGTAAAACTAAAGAGAAACTGTTGGGAAAAATCCTAAAAGGCTAGACAAGATCAAACGCGGGAGTCATGTCAAAACTTCCTGTAAAGGTTACTTTCTTTGAGAAAGTCCAAAATGAGAGACGGATCTATGTGCTCCAACAATGTCTTCAGGTGTGGCACAGTGTAATACTTCTGACGAATATGGGAGTATTCATAGCAGTCGACGAGAATGTGACTGACGGTGACATCACAATGTGACCCCAGGGTTCACAGGTCAGCTGGTTAGAACAGAACCAGCTGGTAACTTGCCCTCACATTCCCTCTCTCGGGTCGTATCTGAAAGGCTTTCTGACTACAGAAGAATGGTGAGAAGCATAACGTTGTAAGGGACATGTGAGACCCTATGATTCATGGGTTGACTCAGCAAATTCCGTAGCTAGTCACACATAACGTTACGCACTGCATTATACTACAACTGTTACTTAGTACTACACGCTAGCCTTATACATACATTTACAACAAGCCTTACGGTGCACTATTTTTCGTGCGAGGCTACAAACGTTTATGGTTGTAAGCTTGTACAGAATTTACTACCGTCTATTGAATTAAGGCCTACGTATTATCTGTAATATTTGCTGTTACAGCAGCAGACATAGGGACTTACTTAGAATCTACACTTAGCTATTACTGAGCTATGAGCAATAACATTATTAATATTCTACTAGCAAGGTATATTGTTTGTTCGTAGCAGATTCAAGGACACACAATTTTGACCGATATATAAGACCTGCCGAGTATAACACCCTAAACTTAGCATACATTATTCGTAGAGGTGCTAAATTAGGTGAATTATTATAGCTTACTCTAGCAAAGTTACCAACTTATAACCAGTCGGATTATTTAATTGTTAAGGTTGCCGCTGGTATCAATAACTTAACTAAGTTTGTATATGACTGGCAAACGTAACAGAGTACTCACTGTCAATCGAGTGCAAACAACTTGGTCAGTATTTTAGACTTCAGGTCTCATCCTTTCTGAAGGATAGTAGGAAGGCTCAGCAACAGCAGTTTCACACAGCACACAGTTTCACAGCACATATAATATATATATATATATATATATATATATATATATATATATATATATATATATATATATATATATATATATATATATATATATATATATATATATATATATATATATATATATATATCCGTTAACCCGGCGTAGATATTTTTCAGCAACATGTTAACCCTTGCAATAAGTTAACCTTTCAAAGGAAAACAGTTTGTGTGTACGTTACATGAGATCTACGGGTAATTGTGGTAAACATTTGGCTTAAATATATTAGTTACCATCTATTCCCTTACATTATGCCAAAACTTGATCCGAAATTTTTAGTCACCATGGAGATATTTTGGAGCAAATATTGCGAATTTTTGGCGTGTATATAAGCCTTCTAAAGTATATCTCCATCCTTTGAGCGCTTATAACTTTTAGGATATGCCGTATTAATGTACGAAATTTGGTGTGGATATTCTTCATTCATCAATCTTACTATTTCGTCACTTTTTTTTAAAAAATTACATTATCACTGGTGATTAAAATACTGATACAAACAATGTTAACATATGGACTGATCTGCAGAAAAACGTGAATGGTTAACATTTGGCCGGATTGGGAGGTTTATAACTGTATATATGTAGTCAACCATCACTGATCCTAAGGTTCAGTTCAGTTCTTCGACGAGAGCAGACGTGTTTTCGTCGAGCTCTCGTCGTTTTACCGTGCTCAACCTTATCACCGTGTGTTAGCTGTACTAGTTATTGCAATTGTGCATAAATCCTTATAGCGTGCTTGTGTTGTAGTCAATAAGTAGGTGTGGTCGTGCACATTTGTTTGCGACCGCGCCTTGTTTCTGTGTAGCTTGTGTTTTTCTTACTTCATCCTTTTTTTGTCCTTTGTAAAACTAGTTTGAGGTTTTTTTCTCCTTTCTTTTCGTGGCCTCGAGCCACATATCTGGTGCTATGCCCGGAAGTCGGGATAGCACAATTGTTAAGTTAGAGTTTACGTCCGGGGCGAGCGTTTCTCCCCCGCAGGCGTTTACTATGTTAAAGAACAATGGTGTGCAGGTAAAAGAAATAGAGATGTTGCAGCCGCTTGCGGCCCGCAACACGTACGACCTAAAGTTCAGGTCAGATGCTGCCCGAATTCAGGGTGTTTCGCGCCTTAAAGGGCTCAACGGGCTCACTGTCACCCCATATGATCGCTCTGTGGTGGTGACAGTTCTGTACCTGAACTTTGAGGTCGATCAAGGCCTGGTGGCGAGGGTTCTCAGTCAGTACGGGACCGTCTCCGATATGCGGTGGGTCACCTACAAGGAAGGTGAGCTGAAGGGCATCCTGAACGGAAAGAGACAGTTCCGTATGGTACTGAAGAGGGAAATACCGTCCTTCCTCTTCATAGGGGGTTCCAAGGCTCATATAAGATACTTTGGGCAGCCCCGCACCTGTTTTAAGTGTTCAGAGGAGGGGCACGAAGCCAAGTCGTGTCCCAACAGGCGTTGTGGCAAGTGCCTGCAGGTGGGGCACGAAAAGGCTGAGTGTCCCAACGAGGTGCGGTGTAACCTATGTGGGGAGGAGGGACATGTCTCTGGTGCCTGCCCCACATCGTACTTGCACGTGCTAGTGCAGATGTGGGGCAGGCAGGTGAGCCCTCGCAGTCAGGCCCAGAGTACTCCACTCAAGAGTTGGAGGAGGCTGCACAACAGGTAGAGCAGGATTTTCTCACCTCCTCCAAACAGTGTGAGGAGGGCCCCGGGTCCCCTGAGACAGGCTCTCCATCATCATCCTCACCGCCACCCGTGGAGGCTGACGCGATGACAGTGCAGGAGGACCTTCAGACCTCTTCGGAAAATGAATCTGTTTCTGCCATGTCAGATGATGGAGAGTCTGCCTCAGAGCCTCCTGCAAAGGATCCACCATCAGGGGAGGGCTGGTTTGATTTTTGTGAGGGGTTCGACTCGGAATCCCCACTGAAGAGGTCGGCCTCAGGCGAGGTGTCTGACCGACCCACCCCGAGTCCTCGTAGTAATAAAAAGGCTAGGGCCCAGGTAGATGATACGTAGCCCCCTATTTTACAATGGCTGTTGATCCTCTGTCCCTCTTGACCCTGAATGTTAACGGCATGAGGGACAGCCGGAAGCGGTCCAGAATATTTCAGTTTTGTAGATCACTAGGTGTGGACTTCGTTTTCCTCCAGGAGACCCACATTGTGAATGAGGACGATGTCCACACCTGGTCCTTTGAGTGGGGAGGGGGTTTGCACGCTTCCTTTGGTTCTTCGACATCATGTGGTTCAGTTATTTTAGTTTCGCCAAGGTGGACTCCCATGGTCGGAAAAGTTGATTCTGATCATGAGGGCCGGTTGGTGTGCGTAACCATAAAGCATCCATGTGGGAACCTTTTCCTCTGTAACGTTTACGCTCCTAATCGGCCTTCTGACAGAAGGGACTTTTTCATGACCCTGCCATCCTTCGTTCCTGGCAGTGCCCCTTGTATCCTGGCTGGAGATTTTAACTGTGTCCCCGACACACAGCTTGACCGAATGGCCTCTTGTACTTCTTCGGGCTGTAGTGTCGGCATGACGGAATTGGACATGTTTACAAAGAATCACGACATGGTTGACGTTTGGAGAGTGAAACATCCCGGCATGTCCATGTTTACTTGGCACCGCCCTGATGGCACGGACGCCTCAAGGCTGGACCGGGTGTACTCTCCACTGGCTCTGTCGCCGAGTGATTGTGAAGTTGTGGCATGTCCAATTTCGGATCATGATGCAGTTACTGTCTCCTTTCAACCCCCAGATTCATGGCCAGCAAGAAGGGGGTTCTGGAAAATGAACACAGATATTCTAATGGAGGATGATTATTGTACCCAGTTTAAGGCCAGGTACGGGGGATGGCGAACTTTAAAGCCGGCATTCTCTACGGGTTTAGAATGGTGGGATGATGTCAAGTCTCGCATCAAACAGTTTACAGTTGAGTATTGTGTAGCAAGAGCTCGTCGAAAAAGGGAGGAGTTCCTCTCGCTCTGCTCTAGGGAGAGGGATGGGGACTCCTCTGCACTCCAC
This sequence comes from Holothuria leucospilota, assembly GCA_029531755.1. Classification (NCBI taxonomy): domain Eukaryota; kingdom Metazoa; phylum Echinodermata; class Holothuroidea; order Aspidochirotida; family Holothuriidae; genus Holothuria; species Holothuria leucospilota. The sequence continues at coordinate 42,876 of JAIZAY010000338.1, read as the reverse complement.
GCAATCCAGCAGTATCTTGATGAAAAACTACATGGGGCCCGTGTTCGTGCTCGTGTTCATTGTGTGGAGGCGGAGGAGAAACCAACCATCAAATTCTACCGGGATGTCACAAAGTATGCTACTGACCGTCGAATAAAGGCAGTCCGTGACGTCCACGGTACAGTACAGAAGGACCCTCTGGACATCGTAGAAGTATTTAAAGGATACTACGAACAGCTTTACACCCGAGCAGATGTTGATGAGGGCCTTCAAAAGTCCCTATTAGATAACATTACCAAGACCCCCACTAAAGAGCAGAACGATGAACTTGGTTCCCCCTTGACTGTCGACGAGCTCTGGAAGGCAGTGGCGAAAATGAACGGTGGAAAGTCACCTGGGTCCGACGGTATTCCGGTAGAATTTTACAAACGCTTTTGGGGTACCGTTGGACACGATCTCCGTGATGTATTCGTCTCTGCCTTCCTTGCTGGCTCGTTGAGCCCCTCGCAGCGCACAGGAGTAATAACATTGTTACCCAAGCCTGGTGACCCCCTTGAACCAAAAAACAAGCGACCAATCACCCTGTTAAATGTGGACTACAAGATCCTGGCGAAAACCCTTTGCAACAGGCTAGGCACCGTCATGCCGGATCTTGTGGGGCCTTTTCAGACATGTGCGGTGCGGGGACACAGTATTCAGCAGAACCTCTGGTTGGTGCGGGACTTGGTCGAGTATGTGATGGACCGTGATCTTCCTTGTGCGCTTGTCTCCCTCGATCAGGAGAAGGCCTTCGACATGGCTGATCACGGGTTCCTTTTTAAAGTCTTGAAGAAGTTTAGCCTGAACTCAGTTTTTGTTAAATGGATCACCTTATTGTATAATAGTGTATATAGTGGTGTTATTGTTAATGGCCTACCGTCGGACCCCTTCAGAGTCCAACGTGGGGTACGGCAGGGATGCCCACTGTCACCTTTGCTCTATGTATTGTTCAGTGAATCCCTCGCAAGAGCCCTCCATGTAGAGCCTATGTTCCGACCTTTTGACATTCCTGGTGGTGCCACAGTCAAGTGCCTCCAGTATGCTGATGATGTTACATGCGTAGTCTCTGACCTAGCTTCCTTCAAGGCCCTTACTGGCACCCTGTCCACTTTTCAAAGAGCGACAGGTGCCAGACTGAACCCCACCAAGACCAAAGGACTCCGTCTAGGTAAGTGGCGGTCGAAACAACTGCCCTTCGTGGCTTCATGGGTAGACGACGCCATAAAAATCAATGGCATATGGTTCGGTTACGGTTCACCCGAGTCTCTTACCTGGAATGAGAAAGTGGACCTAGTGGAAGCTAGGTTGGCAGACTATGGAGGGCGCTACATTAGTCTGATGGGGAAAGTAACAGTAATTAATAGATTCATTTATCCTCTCTTGTGGTACCCGGGCACTGTTCTGGCTGCTCCAGAAGGTGTCCTTGTGCGACTTGAGAGGGCCGTCTTTAAATTCCTATGGTCAGGGAAAACGGAGCTGGTCAGAAGAAAGGTGGTGTACCAGGACCTTAATCATGGGGGACTGGGCCTTGTGCACTTTCCCTCAAAGCTCCGTTTTCTCCTGACCAAGTGTGTTTTTAGCGCTGTCGACAGTGAGATGCCGTTTGCCTACTTTGTCCGCTATTGGGGGGATTGTCACTCCGTGGGTTCTTTCCGTCCCTTTTTAGTAATAGTGTACCCCACAGCGGGAGACCCTTAAGGACATATTGCCTTATGAGGGACACTCCGTATGATGTCAACTGCAGGGGACGTTTTGCAGTCCAGTGCGGGGGACCTGTACCAAGCCATCTTTGATGGCTTGGCTGGCCGGGTCCAACCAAACCACTACGCCTTGGGGCCGGAGGTGTGGCGCGTGGTGCACAGCAGGTCACTAGATCACCGCCGGCGAGACCTGCTGTGGCGAATTGCACATGACGCCATCGTAACTAATCTCAAGCGCCTTCGGTGGCGTCTTGGAGATGGCATTTGCCCCCGCACTGGGTGCACAAAGTGGGAGAGTGTGCCACATGTGTTTTGGCATTGTGGCTTTGTGGCCCTCCTCTGGGAGTGGTTTCAAGGCCTGGCTGACCGGCTAACGTTTCGTAACACCTGGGCGGTCAGCCAGGACTATGCTTTGTATGGTCTACTGCCCCCACCAGGCAATACAGGTGTTCGGGCCATACTTACGTTTGTTTCGGCCTCCATTAAGCTAGCTATATGGAGAGACCGATGTAATATTGTTTTTAGGGAAGGGGGGAGGCCAGCAGACGTCGTCCTGGCGTCGGTGAGGACGGAGATCAAACTGAGGGTCGAGGCCGACTTTGCTCGTCTGCCAAGGTCGACGTTTGGCAGGCGCTGGGGGCCAATTGCTTCGGTGCGGGCGGGGCGGGTGGTAGTTAACCTGTAGTTTTGCGTGAATAAATTTGTAAACTGTCCTATGTTATTAACCTTTGTATATAGTCCTTTGTACATAGCAACACAATTTTTTGTTTGTAGGTGCATGTAAATAGTTTGCTGTTGCGTTTTTGCCCGGTCCGGTTTGGGTTCTCGCCCTTTGTTTCCCAGTGCCCGTTTCTACGTACTTAAAAAGCACCCCCAGCCCATCAACCACACAAGCCTATTTACAAACATTTTGGGTTTGGGATTTTTCTTTAGTTTGTCAGTGCCTGTTTCTACGTACTTAAAAAGCGATCCTAAGGTTGCTGCCGAGGATAAGGGCGCAGCCGTACCAGCCGTATAGCACTTCACATATAGTTTTGAGTGCACAATATACATATGCATAAAAGCTACGAGGGAACCGCATGACGTCAGCACGACTGTCCAATGGCATGCAGTATTCAGCGAGTGACCAGAAAGCCTAGAACACACATGGGCTTGACATCGCTCTCTAGCTCGTAGCCAGCCGGATGGAACAGACGTTGGATGTTAGTTCCCAGACTTCATCAATTGCAGCCTCTAGTCCTAAACAACGGTTACTCAGAATTATTGGCCCAATTCTCGGAGATACTTACAATTTTACAAGTTTCACAGACACTGTCAGTCTTGAAGTATATACCCTGTCTGTCATGAAGTATATACCCCGGGCAGCATTAGCCGCTCGACCATTTAATATAATCGAGACTGCAGCGTTGTGTGTAGCTGTAATACCGTTCCACATCAAGTTCACGCCACGAGGTCCTGCGACGCCATTTTGTTGCAGTAGTATGAATGGACTCTTACTAAAATAGAGGTGAGACCATTACTATTACACACCTCTAAAAGTGTATATACTGTACATACTGTAAATATAGCAAGTGGACCCCGACCCCTCGTGGCCCTTTGGGGTTGTGGCCCTTCGGGGCAGTTAAGGGTGATGGTAGTATGGTCTGGTGTTCCTGGTGTTTTGGTTGTTAAGTGATGGTAGTCTGGTCTTGTGTTGTTTTTCAGTTTCGATGTCTGTGGCTGCTCAGTAGCAGTGTTGGTGGTTTTCGTTTCGTTTGCGGGGGTTTTGTTGGTGTTCGGTTTTTTGGTTGTTTGCCATATGTTATATCCGTTCGCTGGTCTGGCCGTGCCCGTTTGTTTAGCACGTATACAAAGCATTGTGTTTAGGGGAAAGGGGAAGCCTGCGGACGTCGTCCTGAGCTGAGGGTGGAGGCCGACTTCGTCCGTTTGCCAAGGTCGACGCTCAATGCGGGCGGGCCAGGTGATGGTTAATTTGTAAATATTGTAAATACCGAGTGTAAATATTCCTACGTAATTAGCTTGGGTTCGGGTGGTTTTGTACATATACGGTGTGTCAGAATTGATGTCCCACCGAAGCGGTAGCGCTACTGCTTTTTACAACCAGTGAAAGTGGGGCTACAGGATTGTAACTCACTCGTTAGTGCATCAAAAAAGGTGAAATTTTCGATATTTTATCGACATTTTTGTGACACTGGTGAAAATAACTATACCGGAAGTAGCAGAGGAACTGATGGACCTTTAAAAATGGCGCCTGGAGGAGCAAGAGAATCATCAGAAGAGGAAAGAAAACTGGCCGTAAGGATGAAGAATGCTGGTAAAAGTTCTGTAGAAACAGCTAGGCTACTCGGGCGTTGTAAAAGGTGGGTTGATAGGTGGTGGGCAAAGGAACAGCAAACTGGGACGAAGTCTTATCAGAACAAAGCCGGTCGAGGGCGAAAATCAAAGTTGACTGTTTCGGATGAACAAAAAATCCAAGCCCTTATTAGGAATAAAGTGGGTAGGAGCCACAGGAAAGTGGCAAAGCTTCTGAATCAAAGTGACAGTTGCAGGGCAAGAAATTTTACTGTGAGCCCAAGCACTGTTGTGCGATATGTGAGGACCACTTCTTGGGGGAAGAACAGCTTCAAAATTAGGAAACGCCCCCTCCTCACACAAGAACAGCAGCACCGTAGGAAGCTTGCAGGCCGTCAGTGGATACGGGATAAATTTGTGGATGATACATTGGCATCACAGAGAAAAAGGGAAGCAATAATGTGGACAGATGAGTCCTGGATTGAGCTTTTTCCCTGAGCCGAATCGACAGAATGAGAGAGTTCGAACTGAACACATTGAAGATGTGCCAGTTAAGCGCACAGTTAAGAATGCACCCAAAATATTAGTTGCAGGGGCTATGACAGCACATGGCCTGTCAGAGTTACACATTGTTCCAGCCAACCAAACGATCAATGGGGAATATTGTAGGAAAGAAATCCTAGAAAAAGTTTATAAACCAGCCTTGCAGGACAGAAATGTTTGCCCAAACCCCAAGGAGGTCATCTTCATGCAGGATGGTGCGCCACCGCACACTGCTGATTTAACTCAAGCATGGTGTCGAAACAACTTTCCCAAGTTCTGGCAAAAGAAAGAGTGGCCAGGCAACTCACCAGACTCGAATCCAATTGAAAAACTTTGGTCGATCTTGAAAGAAGCGGTGTATGAGACCCCACACTGTACCACCAGGACCCAACTTGAGGACTGCGTGAAGAGGTGTTGGCGTTCAATCAAGCCGTCAACACTGAGGGCGCTTGTCAACAGCTACTGGGTGGGGCAAGTGTGGAAGGTCTTCGAAAAGGATGGGGACAACACATTTTGAAGGAAAGACAACAAATTACAAAAAAGGTTAACCATAATAACTTCATTTCTGTATGTCCAACCATCAAATTAGGTAGGTGGGACATCAGTTGTGACACACCGTACAGTTATCACAGGTCCTGGGTAGGACGTTAAACTGCATCCGGTTGTGGAGCTTGTTAAAGCGTGGGGATAATGAGGTTACCCTTTGCCACAACTGCCTCCGGGACACCCTTGGGCAAGGTGCGCCTGTATTTTTGGCCCAGTTTTGTTCAGTTTTTTGTTTTTGTGTAAGTAGTGTAAATAGTGTATATAGTGTACATACTGTAAATATAGCAAGTTGACTCCACCCCGGACCCCTCGTGGCAGGTGGACCCCGCCCCGGACCCCTCGTGGCCCCTTGGGGCAGTTTGTGATGATTGTTTAGTCAGGTGTTTTGGTTTTTTGGTTGTTGTTGGGTGGTGGTGGTTTGGTCTGGTGTTGTCTTTCGTTGGCGGTATGTAGTAATATTGGTTTAGGGTGGCCGGGGGAGGTTGGTTTGTGGGGTATATGGTTGTCAGTGTGTGTGGTTCTATTGTTGTAATGAACATAATTTTCTGTTTGATTTGGTGGTGTGTGAATAGTTTTGCCTTTATGTTCCTGTCCGATCCGGTTTGAGTTTTTGTTTTTTGTTTGTATGTGCCGTTTCGATGCACTTAAAAAGCATAGTTATCACAGAAATTTTGCTTGCTAGCGCAATGTACAGAATTCTGTAAATAGTTCACAGTTGTGTTTTTGTCCGGTCAGGATTAAGTTCTCCTGTTTCTTCGTACCCGTTTCTACGTACGTAAAAAGCACGCAAATGGGGTCCTACTAATTTTAGCCCGGCTCGCCCGGTGCTCCCTAAACTTAGCCCGGCTATACATGAGTGTACATTGTAAAAGCATTTTAATGTGCGTAATGAACATAATTTTCTGTTTGATTTGGTGTGTGGATAGTTTTGCCTTTATGTTCCTGTCCGACCCGTTTGAGTTTTTGTTTGTATGTGCCGTTTCGATGCACTTAAAAAGCAAACGCATTTTAATGTGCGTAATGATGTACGATAAACTTGACTGCCTAAAGAAATTGGTGGCCGGAAAGTACCTTATCAATGTTGTATTTTGAAGGCAAAATTATGACTTTATTTATATTTTTTGGAACAAAAGTAATTATAGAATGAGTCAATGAGTCTGCATTGACAGTATTAATCTTTACCAATCAAAAATTTCAAAGATGTTCTGTGTAATTTCATTAGCTCTTAAGCGTCCGCAGGTTGCCCTTACAAGAAATTCTCATAAAATTCTCATGACATCTCATGAGAATTTTATGAGTTCTCATGGAAATTATTATTATATACCTAATTATTATTGTTTGTGACATATTGGTTCCTGCAACTCTGCCTGCATGCTAGTCCAAGTTTTTTTGAGGATTTAACTGCACTTTCAGTCACCAGTGTATTAATCTTTCAAATGGACTCAGCTACAATTGTGATGTCAGGTTCAAACTTGGACGATTCAGAAATGTAAACTGCCAAGGGATACTACTTGAATGTTTAATTGAGCACATACAGTTTACAGAATTCGATGCTTGAAAAGCATACAAAAGAGATAGAGAGCTTTTTAAGTACGTAGAAACAGGCACTAGGAAACTAAAGAAAGAGATATGGCTATTAATTCAACTGCACAGAATAATGGCTTCTATCAAACCTTGGACCGATGGACAGATAGGCAAGACAAGCACATGCATGTGTAGCATATTCTCCCAAAGCAGTTTCCATCCATTAACACATGACCAAACCAGACGGTAGCAAATGCACAGAGGCAGCAATGTTGCCAATTTGCTTGCAGATGAGTTTGAATCAAACTCCTCAAGCAATCACTATTCACAAGCATTCCAAACATTTCAACATACGGTTGAAAAACAAAATGTGAACTTCAACTCGGTTAACTCTGAGGACTACAACAGCCTCTTTAACATCACGGAACTTCGTATTGCTCTCGAAAGAAGCAATGACACTGCCACTGGCCCAGATGAAGTTCACCATCAATTCCTCAAACACCTCCCAGATAACTCCCTACTGGTGCTGTTAGATATTTTCAACGGTATATGGGGAAAATGGCAACTTTCCAGCTGTTTGGCGGGAAGCCACCATCATTCCTATTGCTAAGCCTGGTAAGGACCCATCAAATGCTACAAACTATCGTCCTATTTCCCTCACTAGCTGTCTGTGCAGGACGTTTGAACGGATGATTAATGCCCGTCTGGTTTGGTTCCTCGAAACCAACGGTCTGATAACTAGTTACCAAAGCGGCTTTCGACGGGGCCACAGCACCACTGATCAACTCGTCCGCCTAGAGTCCACAGTTCGGGACGGATTTGTCCGTGGACATCATGTTGTATCGGTATTTTTCGACCTGGAGAAGGCATACGATACCACTTGGAAACATGGCATTCTGAGACTTTCACACTGCGGGTCTGAGGGGCAGAATGCCGCTTTTCATTCAAAATTTCCTTAAAGATCGTGTGTTTCGTGTACGTGTGGGAAGCGTGTTATCAGAGTAACATAATCAGGAAATGGGTGTCCCTCAAGGTAGCATCTTGTCAGTGACTCTTTTCATCATGAATTAGATTAGATTTAACGACACATCAACACGAATGTGTTATGTAGTGTCAGCTAGATAGAACAGGGCAAAGGTAGGGTAAAACTAAAACTAAAAAAGAATTAAAACATTGGGCAAACTCCTAAAGTCTTGACAAAAGCAAATGGGGGGGGGGGGGTGTCATGTCAAAATTTCCTGTAAAGGCCACTTTCTTTGAGAAAATCCAAGATGAGAGTGGGGTCCGTGTGTTCAAACAATGTCTTCAGGTCTGGTACACTGTAATATTTCTGACGAATATGGGAGTATTCATAGCAGTCGACGAGAATGTGACTGACGGTGACATCACAATCACAGAGGATGCAATATGGTCTCTCTTCCCCGTGGAGCAAATAAGCATGTGTTAGGTAAGTGTGACCGATTCGTGCCCTAGTCAGTACGAAATCATCTCTCCGTTTTCTTTTCATCATGAAAATAAATAGCATCGCCAATGTGGTGAACACTGGGATTGAGAAATCTCTGTTTGTGGATGACTTTTCTATTACCTGTTCCTCACGGAACATGAGATCTATAGAGAAACTGATGCAAAATTGCCTCAATAAGATCCAGCATTGGGCTGAGAGAAACGGATTCCGTTTTTCTCGGACCAAAACTGTTTGCATGCACTTTTGCAACAAGAGAGGTGCCCATTGCGACCCAGACTTGAGTTTGAACGGTGTCCACATCCCAGTTGTCCTCCAGACTAAGTTCCTTGGCCTAGTTGCTCGACAATAAGTTCAACTTCAAAGCCCACATCGATCATCTCAGGCGGAAGTGCCAGGGAGGACTAAACCTGGTGAAGGTCGTCTCAAAGAGGGACTGGGGCGCTGATCGTCCCGTTTTGCTTCGACTTTACAGATCCCTAGTGAGGTCCAAACTTGATTATGGTTGTGTTGTTTACAGCTCTCCACGTGAGTCGTACCTCAGGAAACTACTGCCCATACATAACCAAGGTCTTAGAATCTGCCTGGGAGCTTTCCGTACGTCCCCAATGCAGAGTCTCTACATCGAAGCAAATGAACCACCCCTCCATATCAGATGGAAAAAGCTGTCACTCCAGTTTGCCCTCAAACTTAGGAGCCATAGACACAACCCGACCTTTGAGACGGCCTTCAACCATAAGTTCAGTGACATATATATGAGAAAACCATCAGCCGTTTGCCGTTCGTGTTGGGGAAGCTCCATCACAGGTGTGCAGCAACCCTGATTTTGTGGCACAGTTTACATTCACCGCCACTCCTCCCTGGAAGTTAGATGAACCAGCTGTTGACCTTAGTCTGAGGAAATATCTGAAGGGGGACTCCCCTGGTCGGAAAAGTTGATTCTGATCACGAGGGCCGGTTGGTTTGAATCACCATAAAACATCCTAGCGGGAACTTCTTCCTATGTAATGTGTACGCGCCCAATCGGCCCTCAGAGAGAAGGGACTTTTCGCTACCCTACCATCCTTCGTTCCTGGCTGTGCCCCTTGTATCCTAGCTGGGTAGGACGTTAAACTGCATCCGGTTGTGGAGCTTGTTAAAGCGTGGGGACAATGAGGTTACCCTTTGCCACAACTGCCTCCGAGGCACCCTTGGGCAAGGTGCACCTGTATTTGCCCCGGTGCTTTTTAAGTGCTGTTGCCTTTGGGCGTGGTGTTGCCTTCGGGTGTAGTGTTGCCTTCGGGCGTAGTGTTGCCTTTGGGGCGTGGTGTTGCCTTTGGGGCGTGGTGTTGCCTTCGGGCGTGGTGTTGCCTTCGGGCGTAGTGTTGCCTTCGGGCGTGGTGTTGCCTTCGGGCGTAGTGTTGCCTTTGGGGCGTAGTGTTGCCTTTGGGGCACAGTGTTGCCGGTTTGCCCGTGTTAACTTGGCACCGCCCAGATGGCACGGACGCCTCAAGGTTGGACAGGGCGTACTCTCCACTTGCTCTGTCACCGAGTGGCTGTGAAGTTGTGACGTGTCCAATTTCGGACCATGATGCAGTTACTGTCTCCTTCCAACCCCCAGAATCATGGCCGGCTGGGAGGGGGTTCTGGAAAATGAACACAGAGCTTCTAACGGAGGCTGACTATAGAGAACACTTTAAAGCCAGGTACGAAGGGTGGCGAACATTGAGGCCGGCCTTCTCAACGGGTTTAGAGTGGTGGGATGATGTCAAGTCTCGAATCAAACAGTTTACAGTTGAGTACTGTGTAGCAAGAGCTCGTCGAAGAAGGGAAGAGTTCCTCTCGCTCTGCTCTAGGGAGAGGAACGGGGACTCCTCCGCACTTCACGCAATCCAGCAGCATCTTGATCAGAAACTACGCGGGGCCCGCGTTCGTGCCCGCGTGCATTGCGTGGAGGCGGAGGAAAAACCAACTATCAAGTTCTACCGGGACGTCACCAAGTATGCTAAAGACCGCCGAATAAAGGCAGTCCGTGACGTCCACGGTGCGGGACAGAAGGACCCTCCTTGACATTTTAGAGGTATTTAAAAGCTACTATGATCAGCTTTACACTCGGGTAGTTGTTGATGAGGGTCTCCAACAGTCCCTAGTAGATAGTAGATAATATTGACAAGATCCCCTCTAAAGAGCAGAACGATGAACTTGGTTCCCCCTTGACTGTCGACAAGCTCAGGAAGACAGTGGCGAAGATGAAAGGCGGAAAGCCGCCCGGGTCCGACGGTATTCCGGTGGAATTCTATAAATGCTTCTGGGGTACCGTTGGACACGACCGTCGCGATGTATTCGTCTCTGCCTTGCTGGCTCATTGAGCACCTCGCAACGCACTGGCGTGATAACATTGTTGCCAAAGTCTGGAGACCCCCTTGTAACAGGCTAGGCGCAGCCATGCCGGATCTTGTAGGGCCTTTCCAGACATGTGCGGTGCGGGGACACAGTATTCAGCAGAACCTCTGGTTGATGCGGGACTTAGTTGAGTATGTGATAGACCGTGATCTTCCATGTGCGCTCGTCTCCCTCGATCAGGAGAAGGCCTTCGACATGGTTGATCACGGTTTTCTCTTTAAGGTGCTGACGAAGTTGTCTAAATCCAGTCTTTGTTGACTGGGTTAAGCTTTTGTATAATAGTGTAAATAGTCGTGTTATTGTTGATGGCCTACCGTCGGACCCTTTCCGAGTCCAACGTGGGGTGCGGCAGGGGCACCTCTACTCTATGTATTGTTTTGTGAATCCCTCGCAAGAGCCTTCCAAGTAGAGCCCTTGTTCAGACCATTTCACATCCCCGGTGGAGCCGAAGTCAAGTGCCTCCAGTATGAAGATGACGTCACATGCGTAGTCTCTGACCTAGCCTCCTTCAGGGCCCTTACTGGCACGCTGTCTACTTTTCAAAGAGCGACAGGTGCCAGACCTAACTCCAACAAGACCAAAGGACTTCGTCTAAGTAAGTGGCGGTCGAAACAACTGCCCTTCGCGGCATCATGGGTTGACGACGCCATGAAAATCAACGGCATATGGTTTGGTTATGGCTCGCCTGAGTCACTTGGAATGAGAAAGTGGACCTGGTGGAGGCTAGGTTGACGGACTTCGGCGATCGTTACATTGGTCTGTTGGGGAAGGTGACAGTAATCAATCGTTTCGTTTACCCCCTCTTGTGGTATCCAGGCACTGTTCTGGCTGCTCCAGAGGGTGTCCTGGTGCGACTCGAGAGGGCCGTGTTTAGTTTTCTATGGTCAGGGAAGTCGGAGCTGGTCAGAAGAAAGGTGGTATCAGGACCCTAGGTGTGGGGATTGGGCCTCATGCACTTTCCCTCGAAGCTCCGTTTTCTCCTGACCAAGTGTGTTTTTTGTGCCGTTGACAGTGAGCTGACGTTTGCCTACTTTGTCCGCTATTCGGGGAGGGAGGGGGGATTATCGTTCCTGTGGTTCTTTCCTTCAATGTTTAGCAACAGTGTACCTCACAGTTGGAGGCCCACGAAGGCATACTGTCAGATGAGGGACACTTTCCGTATCATGTCAACTGTTGGGGACGTTTCGCAGTCCAGTGCGGGGGACTTGTACCGGCCATTTTTGATGACCTGGTTGGTCGGGTCCAACCCAACGACTATGCGTCAGAGCCGGAAGTGTGGCGTGTAGTTCACAGCAGGTCACTCGATCACCACCGGCGAGACCTGCTGTGGCGGATCACACACGACGCCCTCGTAACGAATCTCAAGCGCCTTCGGTGGCGTCTTGGAGATGGCATTTGCCCCCGCACTGGATGCACAAGGTGGGAGAGTGTGCCCCATGTGTTTTGGCAGTGTAGCTTTGTGGCTCTCCTCTGGGAGTGGTTTCAAGTCCTGGCTGATCGCCTCACGTTTTGTAACACCTGGGCGGTCAGCCAGGACTACGTTTTGTATGGTCTGTCACCTCCGCCATGCAATACAAGTGTTCGCGGGATACTTGCCTTTGTTTCGGCCTCCATAAAGCTGGCCTTATGGAGAGACCGGTGTAATATTGTGTTTAGGGGAGAGGGGAAGCCTGCTGACGTCGTCCTGGCGTCGGTTAGGACGGAGATTAAGCTTAGGGTGCAGGCCGACTTTGTCCGTTTGCCAAGGTCGACGTTCGGCAGGTGTTGGGGCCCACTTGTTTCGGTGCGGGCGGGCCGGGTGATAGTTAATTTGTAAATATTGTGATTGTAAATAGCCTATGTAATTGGCTTGGGTTTTGCACATAGTTATCACAGAAGTGTGTGTTTCAGAATCGTGCCCGTTTCTATGTACGTAAAAAAGCACTTGTAAATATTGATGTTGTTTGTAATTATGGAACTACTGTAATTTGTAAATAGGACTGTGTTTGTACATAGGTGGCTTGTGAGGTACTTAAGGTGTATATGTATATATGTGTATGTAAATATCTGTACATATAGTTCTATTACTGTAATGAACATAATTTTCTGTTTGATTTACTTGTTTGTAAATAGTTTGCATTTATGTTTCTGCCCGATCCGGTTTGAGTTTTTGTTTTTGTTTGTATGTGCCGTTTCGATGCACTTAAAAAGCACACAATCTCATAAGAACACACGCCCAAAGGCAACAACACGCCCCAAGGCAACCACAGCGCAGGGGGATGGGGGTCCACTTGTTACATTAAAATCACTATTTACAGTTTACTTTCAGTTTATACAACTATCTACACTACACAAAACTTCCCAAAGAGATCGAACGAGCCGGGCAGGGGATCGGGAACGTCCAATCTCTTCGGGAACCCAAACTGAACTGGGCAAATACAGGCGCACCTTGCCCAAGGGTGCCCCCGGAGGCAGTTGTGGCAACTTGGGCAACCCCATTATCCCCACGCTTAAACAAGCTCCACAACCTGATGCGAAACGAACACACGTCCACTCTCGACGAAGACCTGAACTGAAGTGTGGTTGGTTGTCGGTTGCTTTTTGCTTCAGTCCGGTCTGGGGTCTGGGCTCCCAGCGCCCGCCTCCACGCACTTAAAAAGGTCCCCACAGAATCGCCAACAATCTGCTTTAAACGTTCTTAGAAACGGTCACAGTCAATCCCAGGAAATATCTGAAGAACTCAGCAAATGAACTTGTGTTCCGTGCCAGCTTTAATGAGCTGAGACAAAAATATCAGTATCATGCAATCTATACTGACGGCTTCGAAGCTACGGACAGGGTTGCGGCCGCGGCGTCAGGCCATGATGCATCCTTGCAAATCAGACTACCGGACGATGCATCAATATTTACTGCCGAATTCCAGGCACTAAAGATGGCTTTCCATCTGATTGAAACTCAGACAGTCACCAGTTCATTGTGTTCACAGACTCACTGCCAAGCCTTTTAGCACTAAAAGGCCATGAGCTAAAACACCCCTCAGTAACAGCTCTCCGTGAAAGCTTACTCCAATTTGGTTCAACTAAAAAAATTGGTTGTGCTAGCATGGGTCCCTCGCCACGTGGGCATACAAGGTAATGAAAAAGTCGATGCACTTGCTAAAGAAGCCTACAGATGGACGTCACCAATCTCTACTTGCCTCACACTGATTACCGCCCTAAGATCAATGGCTTTGTAAAATCGAAATGCAAGAACTATGGGATTCCTTTCCTGAAAACAAATTGTACCGAGTTAAACCAACAATCGGAACTGGGGGACATGGAACCCCCAGTAACCGGAGATGATTTAGTTCTGACTAGGGCTCGCATCGGTCAAATCTTCCTTACCCATGCCTATTTACTTCACGGGTATGAGAGTCCATTTTGTATACCATGTGATTGTGCTGTCACCGTCAGTCACATTCTCGTTGACTGTTATGAATACTCTCATATTCGCCAGAAGTACTACGCTGTGCCAGACCTGAAAACTTTATTTGAGCAGACAGATCCTTCCCTTATTTTGGGCTTTCTCAAGGAAAGTAAACTGTATAGAAATTTTTGACAGGACTCCCGCATTTGCCTAGACCCTTTAGTGGAATTTGACCCCGCCTTTTTAATTTTTTTTTTTACCCCAACATTGCCCCTTTCTCTATATAACACAATCGTGTTGGTGTGTCGTAAAATCCCATCTAACTCCATCCACTAACACTGAGGAAAATATGGCCGCTTCATGTGGAAGTCTTCCACAGTACCAAATGTTAGTGTCAGTGTAAGAAGCATATTATTCGTATGCTTCTTAAACTCACAATTCATGCTAGCTGTCATTATTACAGCAAATGAGTACAATGATCATGACTAATTTCTTTTATAAGGATCCTATGGCAAATTTCTCATGAGAATCTTATGAGAAATATTTTTCATGAGAGAAATTTCTCATGAGAATCTCATAAGGAATTCTCAGGACAAATTTTTGTAACGGGATGGGGCCCTTCCCTCCTTGAAAATAAAAAACTTATAAAAATACTACTTCTGTCAAAAGTCGAAAATCTCGCACCAATTTGCATCTAGGCTCCTTGAAAAAGGCAACCTTTCATAGGGGACACCCTCTCCCCTTACACCCCTCCCCAGGCCAGCGACAATCCTACTTTGGTGAGACCATCAAAGTGGTTACCAGCAATGGGCCTGCTGACCTGATCAATTGTTTTGCCCCCCCCCCCCAATGTCTGACAACATAGCCTAAGTTAACATATACAAGTAATTGGCTTTTTTAGGGGGACAAATTTGTTTGTATAATATTACTGTACGTGTGACTTACGAACCAATTTGCTGTTACTAGGCTTCCTAAACAATTACTACGGTAGTTGATTTGTACGTACATGGATAGCCGGCTAACTTTAGGTAGCGCCGGGCTACAATGAGTAGGAGCGCGCAAATGCGTTCCCCCCTTTTTTTTCCAAGTCCCCTGACTCTCTGGCGAAGAGCCAGGGGCGAAAACCAAACAATATTCCCGAAAGAGTTCTGCTCGCTGAAGGAGTGACAAACTTGTGCTTTTTAAGTGCATCGAAACGGCACATACAAAAACTCAAACCGGTCGGGCAGAAACATAAATGCAAACTTTGACTGCTTTTTAAGTGCATCGAAACGGCACATAGAAACAAAAAACAAAAACTCAAACCGGATCGGACTGCAAACTTTGACTTAACCGACACCACCCGACAGTGGTCCCATTCTAGACTGGCTGGGGGGGGGGGGGGGGCTTTTTAAGTGCATCGAAACGGCACATACAAACAAAAAACAAAACTCAAACCGGATCGGACAGGAACATAAAGGCAAAACTACCCACACACCACCAAATCAAACAGAAAATTATGTTCATTACAACAATAGAACCACACACACACTGACGACAACCCAAAAATCCCACAGACCAACCTCCCCCCGGCCACACTAAAAACAAAGACCACACACCCAAAACCACCACACACCTGGAGACAACACCACGCCCGAAGGCAACACCACGCCCGAAGACAACACCACGCCCGAAGGCAACACCACGCCCGAAGGCAACACCACGCCCGAAGGCAACACCACGCCCGAAGGCAACACCACGCCCGAAGGCAACACCACGCCCGAAGGCAACACCACGCCCGAAGGCAACACCAAGCCCGAAGGCAACACCACGCCCGAAGGCAACACTACGCCCAAAGGCAACAGCACTTAAAAAGCACCGGGGCAAATACAGGTGCACCTTGCCCAAGGGTGCACCGGAGGCAGTTGTGGCAAAGGGTAACCTCATTACTCCCACGTTTAAACAAACTCCACAACCGGATGCAGTTTAAAGTCCTACCCATTCTAGACTGGCTGAATAGAACAGGTCCCACCTGGGAACCGCGCAAATGCGTTAAGAGTCCGCAACTTCACGCCCGAGTTTCAATTTTTTTTACCATCTGGTTTGGTAGTGTCCGTTTTAAGCTAATAAAAAAAGGAACGCATTAGAAACTCGGCCGTTCTCGATTCATAATGACTAAAAACCAGACGTCTTGGGCGAGAGTTTGTGGAATTCTGTGCAAGGTTTCGTTGCGACGGTGAAATGCTGTAATTTTGGGGCGTGAGCAGTAGCAGTAGCATGTATTCCATAAATTTCTCGCGGCTAGGATAAGCCCGGAACTCGAACTTTTTAAGCGCAGTAACAATCGGCCTGACCAAACCTCAGCGGCCGATTTTTGATAAAGACACGATCAAACCGCAGTCCAGTGATAAAATGGTACGCCGCGTTTCACGTGCGTAGAAAAGGACACGAGGAAAATGAAAACTTTTCTTTCCCTACAAAACCGGCACGGTAACACAAAAAGCAGAACGGGACGGCGAACGCGAACGGAACCCAAACCGGCGGGACAAACCGAACTAAAACTTTTCCGCACTGTTCAGTTCAGATCTTTTAGTTTTGCATTTATGTTCCTGTCCGATCCGGTTTGAGTTTGTTTCTTGTTCCAAGTTGAGCCTTT
Organism: Holothuria leucospilota; assembly: GCA_029531755.1. Taxonomy (NCBI): domain Eukaryota; kingdom Metazoa; phylum Echinodermata; class Holothuroidea; order Aspidochirotida; family Holothuriidae; genus Holothuria; species Holothuria leucospilota. The sequence continues at coordinate 26,390 of JAIZAY010000338.1, read as the reverse complement.
GTTTCGACCATTTCACATACCTGGTGGTGCTGAAGTTAAGTGCCTTCAGTATGCTGACGATGTCACATGCGTAATCTCCGACCTAGCTTCCTTCAGGGCCCTTACTGGCACGTTGTCTAACTTTCAAAGAGCCACAGGTGCCAGACTAAACCCCACTAAGACCAAAGGACTCCGTCTAGGTAAGTGGCGGTCGAAAAAACTGCCCTTTGCGGCATCATGGGTAGACGACGCCATAAAGATCAATGGTATATGGTTTGGTTATGGTTCACCCGAGTTACTTACCTGGAATGAGAAAGTGGACCTAGTGGTGGCTAGGTTGAAGGACTTCGGCGATCGCCACATTAGCCTGTTGGGAAAGGTAACAGTTATCAATCGTTTTATTTACCCTCTCTTGTGGTATCCGGGCACTGTTCTGGCTGCTCCAGAGCGTGTCTTGGTGCGACTCGAGAGGGCTGTGTTTAGTTTTTTATGGTCAGGGGGGACGGAGCTGGTTAGAAGAGGGGTGGTATACCAGGATCTTAGGCGCGGAGGGTTGGGCCTTGTGCATTTTCCTTCCAAGCTCCGTTTTCTCCTGACCAAGTGTGTTTACAGTGCTGTGGACAGCAGAATGCCTTTTGTCTATTTTGTCCGTTATTGGGGGGGATTATCATTCCGTCGGTTCTTTCCCTCCCTGTTTAGTAACAGTGAACCCCACAGCTGGAGACCCACGGGGGCATACAGTCAAATGAGGGAAACGCTCCGTATTATGTCAACAGTGGGGGATGTTTCACAGTCAAGTGCAAGGGACCTATACCGGGCTGTTTTTGATGAATTGGTTGGCCAGGTCCAACCCAACCACTTTGCTTCAGGGCCGGAAGTGTGGCGTGTAGTCCACAGCAGATCATTAGATTACCGCAGGCGAGACCTGTTGTGGCGAATCGCACATGACGCCATTGTAACTAATCTCAAGCGCCTTCGGTGGCGTCTTGGAGATGGTATTTGCCCCCGCACAAGATGCACAAAGTGGGAGAGTGTGTCACATGTGTTTTGGCAGTGTGACTATGTGGCTCTATTCTGGGAATGGTTTCAAGTCCTGACTGACAGCCTAACGTTGTGTAACACCTGGGCTGTCAGCCAGGACTATGCTTTGTATGGTCTTTCACCTCCGCCATGCAATACAAGTGTTCAGGACATACTTACCTTTGTTTCGGCCTCCATAAAGCTAGCCTTATGGAGAGACCGATGTAACATTGTTTTTAGGGGGGTGGGGAGGCCTGCTGATGTCGTCCTGGCGTCGGTGAGGGCGGAGGTTAAGCTGAGGGTGGAGTCGGACTTCGTCCGTTTGCCAAGATCGGCATTTGGTAGGCGGTGGGGTCCGCTTGTTTCGGTGAGGGCGGGCCGGGTGGTAGTCAACTTGTAAATATTGATTTTGTTTGTAAATATGGAACTACTGTAATTTGTAAATGGGGCTGTGTTTGTATGTGGGTGGCTTGTGAGGTGCTTGGTTGTAAATATGTTGTAAATATGTATATATGTGTATGTAAGTATCTGTACATATAGTTCTATTACTGTAATGAACATAATTTTCTGTTTGATTTAGTTGTTTGTAAATAGTTTGCGTTTATGTTTCTGCCCGATCCGGTTTGAGTTTTTGTTTTTGTTTGTATGTGCCGTTTCGATGCACTTAAAAAGCACACACAGTTTGTTTCTTGTTTGTATGTGCCGTTTCCATGCACTTAAAAAAGCTCTCTGTTCAGTTCAGATCTCCGCGATGTATTCCTTACTGGCTCATTGCTTTCCTTGCTGGCTCATTGAGCCCCTCGCAGCGCACAGGCGTGATAATTTTGTTGCCCAAGTCAGGAGACCCCCTAGAACCGAAAAATAAACGGCCAATCACCCTGTTAAATGTAGACTACAAGATTCTGGCGAAAGCCCTTTGTAACAGGCTTGGCACAGTTATGCCGGATCTTGTAGGGTCCTTTCAGACATGTGCGGTGCGGGGACACAGTATTCAGCAGAACCTCTGGTTGGTGCGGGACTTAGTTGAATACGTGATGGACCGTGATCTTCCATGTGCGCTTGTCTCCCTCGATCAGGAGAAGGCCTTCGACATGGTTGATCACGGATTCCTCTTTACAATTTTGCAGAAGTTTAGTTTGAATCCAGTTTTTGTTAAATGGACCTCCCTATTGTATAATAGCCTATACAGTCGGGTTATCGTCAATGGCCTACCGTCGGACCCCTTCAGAGTCCATCGTGGGGTACGGCAGGGGTGCCCCCTATCACCTCTACTCCATGTTTTGTTTAGTGAATTCCTAATCTCCGACCTAGCTTCCTTCAGGGCCCTTACTGGCACGTTGTCTTTCAAAGAGCCACAGGTGCCAGACTGAACCCCACTAAGTTAGTTAGTTAGTTAGATGGGGTTTAACGACACACCAACACGACCAAAGGACTCCGTCTAGGTAAGTGGCGGTCAAAGAAACTGCCCTTCGCGGCATCATGGGTAGACGACGCCATAAAGATCAATGGCATATGGTTTGGTTATGGTTCACCCGAGTTAATTACCTGGAATGAGAAAGTGGGCCTAGTGGAGGCTAGGTTGAAGGACTTCGGCGATCGCCACATTAGCCTGTTGGGAAAGGTAACAGTTACCAATCGTTTTTTTTTTACCCTCTCTTGTGGTATCCGGGCACTGTTCTTGCTGCTCCAGAGGGTGTCTTGGCACGACTCGAGAGGGCTGTGTTTAGTTTTTATGGTCAAGGGGGACGGAGCTGGTTAGAAGAGGGGTGGTATACCAGGATCTTAGGCGTGGAGGGTTGGGCCTTGTGCATTTTCCTTCCAAGCTCCGGATTCTCCTGACCAAGTGTGTTTTCAGTGCTGTGGACAGCAAAATGCCTTTTGCCTATTTTGTCCGTTATTGGGGGGGTTATCATTCCGTCGGTTCTTTGCCCCGTTTAGTAACAGTGAACCCCACAGCTGGAGACCCACGGGGGCATACAGTCAAATGAGGGAAAAGCTCCGTATTATGTCAACAGTGGGGGATGTTTCGCAGTCAAGTGCAAGGGACCTATACCGGGCTGTGTTTGGTTTCGATAAGAGAAACCAATGCATTCGTGATGGCGTGTGTGTGTATGTGGTTGTGACACTTTGCTCGTTAACACGATATCTCAAGAAGGGAAACTGACGGTTCTCAAACTTGGTACATAGATGCCCCATGTTAAGAGGAAGAACCCTATTGTTTTTGGTGGGGTCAAAGGTCATCTGGGGTCACCAGAGGTCAACCTCTGAAAACCTTGTTAACACGATATCTCAAGATAGGAAGCTTGGATAAATTTCATACTTAGTATGTAGATGCGTTATGGTAAGAGGAAGAACCCTATTGTTTTTGACGGAGGTCAAAGGTCATCTGGGGTCACCAGGGGTCGAACGCTGAAAACCTTGTTAACACGATATCTCAAGATAGGAAGGTTGGATAAATTTCACACTTAGTATGTAGATGTGTTATGGTGAGAGGAAGAACCCTATCGTTTTTGGTGGAGGTCAAAGGTCATTTGGGGTCACCAGGGGTCAAATTTTGAAAACCTTGTAAATGTGATATCTCAAGCTGAAAAGCTTGGATTGATTTCATATTTAGTATGTAGATGCTTAATGGTAAGACAATGAACCCTATCATTTTTGGTGGTCAAAGGTCATCTGGGGTCATCAGGGGTCAAACACTGAAAACCTTATTAGCACGGATGCATTATGATGAGATTTTTGGTGGAGGTCAAAGGTCATCTGCTGTCACGGGGGGTCAAACACTGAAAACCTTGTTAACACGGTATTTCCAGGTAGGAAGCTTGAATGGATTTCATACTTAGTATGTGGATGCATTATGGTGCCAAGGTGAACAATTTAATTTTTGGTGGAGGTCAAAGGTCATTTGGGGGCACCGGGGGTCAAAAACTGAAAACCTTGTTAACACAATATCGCCAGGTAGGAAACTTGGATAGATTTTAAACATGGTATGTGGATGCATTATAATGAGAAGGTGAACCCTATCATTTGTGGTGGAGGTCAAAGGTCATCTGAGGTCACTGGGGGTCAAACACTGAAAACCTTGTTAATACGATATCTCCAGGTAGGAAGCTTGGATAGATTTCATACTCAGTATGTGGATGCATTATGGTGAAAAGATGAATGCTTTCATTTTGGGTGGAGGTTAAAGGTCATCTGGTGTCACAGGGATCAAAAAGCAAAATTTCCCAAGAATTCCCAAGATCGTCTCATGGGTTCACCAGGAGTCAAACAGCAAATTACCCCAAGAATTCCCAAGATCATCATCTCGAGTCATTAGCGGTCAAAATGCGAAATTTCCCAGGAATTCCCAAAATCAAATATGAACCTAAAATTATTTTCCAACACCTGACCAGTGACTGAAAGATATGGGACATCATGGCATTATTTGGAATAGAACATATATCATCGAAACCTCAATGCATTTTTGCATTCTGGTTTATGAACTGGTTGGCCAGGTCCAATCCAACCACTTTGCTTCAGGGCCGGAAGTGTGGCGTGTAGTCCACAGCAGATCATTAGATTACCGCAGGCGAGACCTGTTGTGGCGAATCGCACATGACGCCATTGTAACTAATCTCAAGCGCCTTTGGTGGCGTCTTGGAGATGGCATTTGCCCCCGCACTAGATGCACAAAGTGGGAGAGTGTGTCACATGTGTTTTGGCAGTGTGACTATGTGGCCCTATTCTGGGAATGGTTTCAAGTCCTGACTGACCGCCTAATGTTGTGTAACACCTGGGCGGTCAGCCAGGACTGTGCTTTGTATGGTCTTTCACCTCCGCCATGCAATACAAGTGTTCAGGACATACTTACCTTTGTTTCGGCCTCCATAAAGCTGGCCTTATGGAGAGACCGATGTAACATTGTATTTAGGGGGGTGGGGAGGCCTGCTGATGTCGTCCTGGCGTCGGTGAGGGCGGAGGTTAAGCTGAGGGTGGAGGTTAAGCTGAGGGTGGAGTCGGACTTCGTTCGTTTGCCAAGGTCGGCGTTCGGTAGGCGATGGGGTCCACTTGTTTCAGTGAGGGCGGACCGGGTGGTAGTCAACTTGTAAATATCGATTTTTTTTGGTAAATATGAAACTGTAATTTGTAAATAGGACTGTGTTTGTACATAGGTGGCTTGTGAGGTACTTACTTGTAAATATGCTGTAAATATGTATATATGTGTATATGTATATGTGTGTGTAAATATCTGTACATATAGTTCTATTACTGTAATGAACATATTTTTCTGTTTGATTTAGTTGTTTGTAAATAGTTTGCTTTATGTTTCTGCCCGATCCGGTTTGAGTTTTTGTTTTTGTATGTGCCGTTTCGATGCACTTAAAAAGCATGTGGTTGTTGGTGTGAATGCAACATTATTCCCTCAGTGCTAGCATTCAGCCTTAAGTGAGGGATTGCATTCTTCCTTTACAGTATTTCACGTCACTTTTGTTACTTGCCACTAATAATAAAGTTGTATTTTTGTATCACCCTTGTATTTTATATAATTGTCCATAATGATGAGTGTGTATTCCTTGTATTGTACAGTACCTTTGTAATTCATCAGAGGTCAGGGATCATCTATATGGTCTGTAAACCTGTCTAAAATCTAGAATGTGTTCTACCGCAGTCACTGTTCTATCAGAATAGTATTTGGGAACATTTACAGGAGCATACTCTGGGAAACCAGTCAGCAGTTTTAGGTCCTGTTTTATACAGACATTTATAATGTCAAACCAACGGTCGGGACTGTGGGTAATGCGGCCCCCAGAGAACGGAGTGATGATTTGGTATTGACTAGAGCACGAATCGGTCACACTTACCTAACCCATGCTTGTTTGCTCCACGGGGAAGAGAGACCATATTGTATCCCCTGTGATTGCGATGTCACCGTCAGTCACATTCTCGTCGACTGCTATGAATACTCCCATATTCGTCAGAAGTATTACACTGTGCCAGACCTGAAGACATTGAGCACGTAGATCCCGTTCTCATTTTGGACTTTCTCAAAGAAAGTAACCTTTACAGGAAGTTTTGACATGACTCCCGCATTTACCTTTGTCTAGACATTTTAGGATTTTCCCCAATGTTTTTCTTGTTTAGTTTTACCTTCATCTAGCTGACACTACAATAACACATTTGTGTTGATGTGTCGTTAAATCCCATCTAACTAACTATACAGACATTTATAGACTTATCTGTTGATATGGACACCTAAAATATTTCATCTCCAACTAGCTACTTGCATTAAGAAAGTGTGGTCAAGGAAAAATGTGCTCAGTGTATTTCCATTTTTTTTATTTTTATTTGTAATGAATGTTTGTTCTCTGTTGAACTCATAATTTTAGGTGCTACAGTATTTGTGTTGAACGAAGATATCCGTCCTCAATTTGACATCTCTTTCTGATACCAAAATTTGCCAAAGACATGTTTTCCAAATTATCATAAGGTGCAAACAAAATTCACTTTCCCTCTGATTTGTTTTGTTTCTGCTCATGAACAAAAAGTGATTTTTTATTAAAGTTTTACATATAATCTCTTTTAAAATTTTCCATGTTTTGATTGTTTGCTGCACTCAGTGCTGAATGCCTCCAGATTGCAAGTAAATAATTGCTCTCTAAATTTTTACACCTCTACTTACTTCATTTCAACTGTTTGCTACATGTAGGGGATAAAGAATGTTGTTCGAGTTGTTCACATCTCTTTCAGATTATCAACTCAGCAAGACAAGCATGCCTAGAAATGCTCATATCAGGGAAAGTACTTAAGGACCAGCACTTATATTTTGGCCTCAAGTGTATGATAGGCCCACTGTTTTGAGCCTGTGTTACAGCAACTGCATTGTGTGTTGCACTTTCTGTACAATGTACCTGAATTATTGTGAACAATTTTAAAATAGTAGCACTTTGGCTATTGTCTTTTTTCTCTCTCACACTTTCTCTCCCTCTGTTCTTCTTTTGTAAGCTACCTCATGATGTACATAAGTTCTGATCTTAACCATCCAATTTGTTTGAACCTTCAATAAACTGTAAAAAGGGATCTCTTCATTAGATTGTTTCTATTATTTGCAGTTCGTTATATCATCACCTTAAACTTCAGACTGTTGAAACTAGCCTTCTGAAACTAAGTTCCATAATTCCATTTTTGCCCTTAATTTTTCTATTCCACAATTTAGTCAGTTATAATTGAACACTGTGGGTATATGCCTACTCTTTTCATTTCATAGGAATACATACCACTGGCTGAAACTACTTCCTGGAGTGAATCATAAATACGGTAAAGAACTTGATTAACGAGATACTTAATCAATCAATATTAACACTGCAAGCAAAAATAAGGAAACCAATTGATAAATTGAGCGATAAATGAATAATTAAGCAATCAATAAATGGGTAGAAGCTCGAACAACAGACAGGCCGATGAAAAAATGCATCAAAAAGTAAATCAATCATGGCATTCGCCTGAAAAACTTGGCGATATTCAACAACTTAGGTATCAGTAATCAAACCAAAGGGCGTGGAAAGCAGGGGGCTGGGGTTTAGCCTAAAGTTTGAGACGTGAGGGGGTGGAGAAAATGCTTCCACGGCCCACTTTCCAGGGACGAAAACCCCATTTCACATCCAATAAATTAGGCTAGGGATGTCATTGAATAAATTATCCAGTGTTTTTTACAAAGCATAACAACAATTTTCAGTCTCTGACTTTCTGCCACAGAATTACATTTTAGCCTACCTCGAGTATAAGCTCCATACTTTCAAACATGTAAAAACGGCAAAAAAAAAAACAAACAAACAAACAAATTTTAAAATTTCGTCGGATAGCCTTATCATTCCGGGGTAAAATATATAGGCCAACCGAAACGAACTTCACCGTTGTCCTGACCGTTTTTCTAGTCAGCCGGCTCTTGAAAGGCAAATTCTTTATTAAAAACCATGTTTTTTTTTTCAGTTTCTCTCATGACAAAAAACACCAAATTTTCTTTCATAAAGGTTCAAATTTTCTCCAAATAAGCCTACCTTCCGCCTGTATTTTTGTCTAAAAGATTCAACAAATTTTCGAAAAATCTCCAATTTTGCTGGAGAGCCTAATCTTTAGGCTAAAGATAAAATGCACTAGGCCTATAAACCACTTTCAATCGCCCCTATTGTCTACTTGGTTTTGGTATTAGGAATTATAAGGGGTAGCCTATTTGTCTCTAACAGTTAAACAATAACATTTACGGTTGGTAGATAGATGAAGAAGCATGAGAAAATGTTTATTACAAATTCAGACATCAAGTGGCACTAAACAGCATCAAATGGTCTCAAAATGTTGAAAATTACCGGAAGGATGTCACCCCTTAGACGCCACCCCAGAACGGCCATCATTACCGAGCGCCCCCCCCCCCACGGTTCTTCCTGACAAAAATTGCCTGTAATTAAGCCACGTGCACATGGCATTGGGGCTTTACAGCACTGACATTCTCATGTCCCACGGCTAATATGTGTGTGTATACACCGTAGCTAGTGTCTAATTACAACCTAACGATGTTTTTACGATCGATTTCAGTCCATCATAAAAACTTGAGCTGGTCTGTATGATGGCTTTTAACCTAGCGTCTCTACGTTCAATAGCAACTCCCTGTTACTACGGGTCGTATGCATTACACGATCGCCCTGATAGCACGGACGCCTCAAGGTTTGACCGGGTGTACTCTCCATGTGCACTGTCACCGAGTGACTGTGAAGTCACTCGGTGACTCGGTAATCTCAAGCGCCTTCGATGGCGTCTTGGTGATGGCATATGCCCCCGTATTGGATGCACAAAGTGGGAGAGCGTGCCCCATGTGTTCTGGCAGTGTGGCTTTGTGGCCCTTCTCTGGGAGTGGTTTCAAGCCCTGGCTGATCGCCTCACATTTCGCAACACGTGGGCGGTCAGCCGGGACTACGCTTTGTATGGTCTTTCACCCCCGCCATGCAATACAAGTGTTTGCAGCATTCTTACCTTTGTTTCGGCCTCCATAAAGCTGGCCATATGGAGAGACCGGTGTAATATTGTATTTAGGGGAGAGGGGAGGCCTGCGGACGTCGTCCTGGCATCGGTGAAAGCGGAGGTTAAGGTGAGGGTGGAGGCTGACTTCGTTCGTTTGCCAAGGTCGACGTTCGGCAGGCGGTGGGGTCCGCTCGTTTCGGTGCGGGCTGGCCGGGTGATAGTTAACTTGTAAATATTAACTGTAAATAACCTGTGTAATTAGCTTCGGTTCCGGGTGGTCGAGAGGGGGTTGACTGCCCCAAGTAGATAAGTATGTAATAAGTTTCACAGTTACGTTTTTGTCCGCTCCGGTTCGGGTTTTTTGTTTGTCTGTGCCTTTGTAAATAGTCTTGTCCTTTTGTAAATAGTCCTGTGTGGTGGGTGGGCGGGGAGTGCTTGTACATATTGGCCACAGAAATTTTCGTTTTGCCAGGTTAATGTAATTTGTAAATAGTTGTAAATAGTTCATGGTTGCGTTTTTGTCCGGTCCGGTTTTGGGTCTTTTGTTTCAAAGTGTCCGTTTCTATGCACTTAAAAAGCCCCCCCCCCCCCCCCCACCGAGTGACTGTGAAGTTGTGACATGTCCATTTTCAGATCGTGATGCAGTTACTGTCTCCTTTCAGTCTCCAGAGTCATGGCCAACAGGGAGGGGGTTCTGGAAAATGAACACATATTCTAACGGAGGCAGACTACAGTGAACAGTTTAAAGCCAGGTACGAAGGGTGGCGAACATTGAAGCCGGCCTTCTCATCGGATTTAGAGTGGTGGGATGACGTAAAGTCCCGCGTCAAACAGTTAACAGTTGAATACTGTGTAGCAAGAGTTCGTCGAAGAAGGGAGGAGTTCCTCTCGCTATGCTCTAGGGAGAGGAACGGGGACTCCTCCGCACTTCACACAGTCCAGCAGTATCTCGATCAGAAATTGTAAACATATCTCGAGAAGGGTCACTGTGAGGGATCACATACTTGCCTTGTGTATTGACCATATTGAGAAGATGATCAGTATTATTTTTCGTGCAGGTCAAAACCTGTTAAACATATTTTAAAGGAGGGTAACTATGAGGGATCTCATTCTTAGCCAGTGGATTGTTTATATTTAGCATGTAGGTCCTTTGGGTCACAAGATTTCGAAAGCTTTTGACCTTATTAACATGATATCTTAAGTAGGATAACTATGAGGGAGTTAGTTAGTTAGTTAGATGGGACTTTACGACACATTAACACGAATGTGTTATATAGTGTCACCAAGGTAAAGAAAGGTACAATGTTGGGGTAAAATGTTGGAGTCAAGACTCAATTTTCACACAAATGTACAGGCAAAGCGGGAGTATGTCAAAAACGTTTATACAGTTTACAGATAACTATGAGGGAGGGATCACATGCTTGTCATGTGGGTGATTCATGTTCGTTACACTATATCCATATGGCAAGGAATCACTAAGCCTTTTGGCTTTCTGGTAAAGTGATACGGTCGAAACTGATGTGGAGATGACTAGCTTAATATGGGGAGAGATCTAAGGCATACCCCGCCCCACTTCCTTCGAGCAATTTCTGCATTGTTACGTACCCTTACATGCAGTCGGGTGGTATACTAGTCGGGGGTATTTGTCGGGGGTTTAATTGTCCGGCAAACCGAGAAATTTATTATACAACTGCTCAAGTCATTTGCCTTTTGAAAATTAGAGACTCGAGTCGCGACTCGCTACAACACTGCCATTTGCATGTACACACACGAGGATCTCACCACAGACAGACACATAAACAAACACTTATATGCAGACATACGGATTCATGAACATGTTGAAAAAGGATGAATATCGTATATTCTGGAAACAATATTTAACAGTTTAATGCATTAAAAAGTGCAGATTTTGGCCTTGGAGTGTATTTATCCCATCAGCAAGTTTATTTTGGACAACTAGAGCGAGGCTATCGTTCCCGTTCAACTACTGCACAATCCCTGTATTTCCTCTGTTCATGGAGGAATTTAAGAAACCACACACTGGAAACTTAAATGTCAACAATACACTTGGTTTGGTTTGAAAAGAGGAACATATGATTTTTCCAACCTTCACAGAACATTGCCTTTGCAGTGCAGTCGCATGGGTCTCCCCATGTGCATTTGTTGCATCATAAAATAGTCGAGCCGCCATTATATGGTCAGATATAATTACGATTTTAAAGATTTGAAGGCCAATAAAAATAAAATTTTCCACGATTTTGTGGCCATACTTTTAATCTTCAAAAAATCAGATCAGTTTACATATATGGCATGTATGTATATACACGTGCGTGGCATGAAAAAAAATGTCATTTACGTCAATGTTACAAATATTGAAATTGGTAAAATATCGTAATGGTATGTGTCAATCAATGATTGGTACCCTGCTTTGCCATACGTTGGTTACTCTTCGAAAATGCTTTTTTTATTAGGAATTAATAAGAATTTGATAAGCAGAGTTTGTGGATCGTGTTGTGGCCGTTTATGGACCAATAAGTTTGCTGTAGTTTGAAATCAAAATCGCCCACAAGCTATGGAGGCGGGTAACTGAAGGGGTCACTGTCTGTCAACGCAACAAACGAGTCGATCAGGCGATGCCTCATACTTTTGTGAAACTTTTATAAGGCATATTTTCACTTATGAAAAGAGGAAACTTAATTTAGGTCAAAACTACACGTTTGAAATTACATCCTGTTATATAGAAAGTGGACTGACCATCTTTCTTCACATAATCGATTTGCCTGCTAACTATTGTTTGAGGGCATATAAATTTTCATGGAATAAGTTTGAAAGTTTCAAGGTTCGTTTATTTTTCTACTTTCCACACGTAGAGGTACAATACCGAAAATACCTAGGTAAGTTTCTGCCCTAATGTTAGGGTCTGGCATCCCTTAAGTGATTTAATAAAAAAAATATAGGGTTCGAAACATTACATTTCGTTTAAGACGGTTGTGGGATCTTTGGACTTTTGACCCCTGTAGCACAAAAACTTCTGTCAAGTAAGTGTAAATAGTTGTATAGGCCTTAAAGTACCCTGACTTAAAAATGCTTTGCGCGTCACTGTTCGTTCAAAATGTAAAAAATGCAGTCGAGTCAAGAATTACGAAAGATGCACATACTTTGAACAAAGACATGGTTCTGAACTACCCTTTGAAAAATACCACTACCCAACAGAAGTGCATCATAACCCTAAAGGACAATCAGATGTCATTTAAAGGCAATAAACGGCTATTGACAAATAGGGTTTTGGCATACCGTACATGACTATTACTGGGGTGGATCGTCAAAGCGAAAGTTTCCGTTCCGTGGTGATAATTTTGAGCTGAAATGTTTGATCTGAGCTATCTAATAACTGAAATGCAATAGGTCTTTTTACCTAAAATCTGAGTTCGTGTCCAACCATGGTTTTTAGAAAAATTTGCTGTTATCAGAAAATGACCAGAATACGTGAATCAGTTAATCTCCTTTGGTACATTGCAATGTAATAGTCAATGTGAATACCGTTGCCTGTTACTTTAAATTCTTGCGTACTTAAATGACTGCGTTCATTAAGACGTTTCAAATAATTGCAAAATTACTCACAAAAAATAAAATCTCCTTTTGATTTGTAAAGTAAGAAATTAGGGCAACAGCTCTTTCAAACGTTCTTCTGTCAATTTTAGTTTCAAACTGGTGAGCGCTGGCCGAAGTCATGATTTTTATGGCCTGTTGCATTACATGCAGCACAACAGAGAGTCTGAAAAAAAATGTCCATGTTACATGACCATATATCACGGACAGAGACATAAACGCCCCATGCATCCGTCCGACAACCAAATACCTATGTTCACAATTTGACATAAAATCAAGCCGTTATGGTCTCATTTGCGATACCAGGCGACACTAGGGAGAAAACATACTTAATTTTTGGTTAGTTAGTTAGATAGGGTTTAACGACACACCAACACGAATGTGTTATATAGTGTCAGCAAGTAAAAAGTAAAAGTAAATTTGGGAGAAAGTTAGCTAAAAGGGGCAAGGATAAGGCATAATGCTATTTGAAATGTCAACACGAAAGCAAGCGCGGGAGTCATGTCAAAACGTCCTATAAAGGTCACTTTCCTTGAGAAAGTCCAGGATGAGATAAGGGTCTGTCTGTTGAAATAACGTCTTCAGGTCTGGCACAGTGTAGTACTTCTGACGAATATGAGAGTATTCACAACAGTTTACGAGAATGTGACTGACGGTGACAGCACAATCACATGGGATACAATATGGTCTCTCGTCACCATGAAGTAAGTAGGAATGGGTAAGGTAAGTGTGACCGATACGAGCCCTAGTCAGGACGAAATCGTCTCGTCGCTTTCTGGGGACTGCATTACTCACAGTTTCGACCGTTGGTTTAACTCGGTACAATTTGTTCTCGGGGAAAGAATCCCACAGTTCCTGCCACTTGGATTTTATGTAGCAGTTGATCTGAGAACGATAATTTTTGGGCGACTGGCATTGCTATGGCAATGGATAAAGTCGGCATAATTCTACTCCAGATGTAGCAGACAACAAACTTCTTTGTGTTAACATTCAGCTCAGGACTAACACAAATCTTAAGCTCTTATGAGCAAGATAATTAAATGATTACTATATAGATGTCCTTAATTGCGCAAACGTCACTTCAAAGGAAGTTTCGGTGAGCTACCTCCATTCGGATAACAGCTCCCTGGTCAAATACATTTCTGTCGAGCCCATTCATTATGTGTCATTAGTGACATGGCTAAACTGGAACTGAACATACTTCAGAGTAAGCCGGATATCCTTGGACCCAGTGGCGGCTCTGCGAGAACTTCCAGCGGATGTTTTTTTTTTTTTTTTGATGTATCGTGTTGTGTCATCTCGATGGCAGACTTGAACTCATGAGCCTAATCCGTCATCAGGTCACGGTATAAGGTATGTGACTCGGGACTGAGCCTGTAAAATGGACATTTATGTAAGTGTAACAACCACTAATATGTGGTATAGACGTACATACGTACAAATACATACATACATATATACATACATACAGTAGATACATTGTGGGTATGCCAAATTTAGTAAGTTGTGCATCACTTTGTGGGATGAAAACATACCTTGTGGGCTTTTCCTTGTATGTACACAATGGGTTTTTTTTTTTTTTGGGGGGGGTTTTTTTTTTTTTTTTTTTTTTTTTTTTTATATTATGGGAGAGTTGGCCATAATGCAACTACTGTGTATGTAACTGTGTGGGTAGAGTCAGTCAAACACACATTGTGGGCTGAAATTAAATATCCTTGATTGTGGGTCTTCCACTTTTCTGTACAATATACAGGTACCAATTCAAACACTATACAGCCTGGGGTACTACCAGTGATGGTCATATTTTGTCCACATGGCCTTATCTTCCTGTATTTTTAGGACAACAATCCCGAAATGGTATTAAATAGCTAGCTATAGGTATGAGACGTTTTATCTTGTACATGCATGGTTACACATGTACTAGTTCTTACATATATCAATTCAAGAATGGCAGCTACAGTATATAAAAGTTTCTCAGTAAACGTTCACAAATGAAACATGACATGACAAACATCGTGACTTTCAATAGAAGAGGTTAAAAAAGATAACAACAACCAGTCTTTGTTCATGAAGTCCAACAGAACTGTTCATGCAAAACAGCAACTCATCCATAAGGAACTTGCTTAGACAACCCTGACAGCCCTACAGTTATAGGCTGGGAATCAGAAATCCATAGTTACAGTACATTCAGTGTAACACTTTTGACCTGGCAATAACAACATTTGTAGCAATCTCTCTGCTAGACTGAATGGTATCAACCATAACATTCAATACTTTACACTATGGAGGGAATGTTCGCAATAGAAAGTTTGCATATCACAATTCAGGTACTGGGCATACAACTGTATTTTTGATAAAAAAAAAAAATCATGGCATCAGTTCATATAAGTCAACAGGTGCACAATAATAGTAACACAACAACATCGCAAGCAGTAGGCCAAGTGGTTAGAGCATCCGACTTGCAGCCAGAATGTCTAGGGTTCAAATCCTGGCCGGGTCATACCAAAGACTTTAAAAATGGAACCTACTGCCTTTGTGCTTGGTGCTCAGCATAAGCAGTGGAGTAGGAAAAAGCCAGTGAGCCACAACTGGAAAAAAGGCCGTGGTCGTCTCGACTTGAACCAAATGGTTGGAAACTGGGACGTTAAACCTCATCTAACTAACGCAAGCAGTAAGCAACAACCTTCTGGTAGTCTTTTCTTTTTCAAATACCAGTTACCTAAGAAAGAGAAAAGTTCTCTATTGACAGTAGGCAATAACTTCAAGTGTGTAACATAACTTTAAACATCTTTTTGATTAGCATCTATCTCAGAGCAGAAAAGGAGCTAATGTTTGAATCAAAACTTTTCATTTGAACCTAAAATATTTAAGATGGGAAGTGACCAAAACTGTGAGCCCTACAGCTACAGGCCAGGAATCAGAAATTAATAGTAACAGTACAATCAGCATAACACTTTTAACCTGGCAATAACAACGTTTGTAGCAATCTCTCTGCTAGACTGGAGGGAATGTTTGCAACAGATACAGTTTGCTTCTCACAATTCAGGAACAGTTTTTGGACGTACAACTGGTTTTTGATCAAAAACTGATGGCATCAGTTCAAAGAAGTCAACAGGTGCACAATAATAGTAACACAACAACAACCTTAATGTAAGCAGTATAAAGCAACAACCTTCTGGTAGTCTTTTTCAGAAACAACCACATTGCCACTTCTTTCTCTGAAGGAAATACTACACTTTACCTTTTAACCCTATCCAGCTAACTGTTGATTTGATACTTTTGAGAGGGAGCCTCCACAAACTGCCTCCTTTACCTTTACTGAGTGCCATCCCATAGCAATCCCCCCCCCCCCCCCCGCGGGTACGGGGATTTAGAATAGGCCTGCTGCTTTCTCAGCATGTCGTAAGAGGCGACTAACAGGGACGACTTGTTTGCCGTGAGTCGCGACCCGTGTCGGTGGAGGAGAGGGTCCTGGTGGTTGAGTGAAGGCTATAACTGCGGTTTGGTCCTAGCAACACACCACTTTGGCCTCAAATTCACCTAGTCGGGAGGTTGAATTGGCCTGGTTCAACCAATCGGCTGGTGGTGTCATGCCCTGAGATTCCACTTACTGCTTTCCAACTATTACTTATTAACATAGCGCTAACTTGTCATGAAATCGTCACCAAGTGGACTTTGCTTGTGTGTATCAGAAAAGTGGTTTTCTCAGAAGGCGGCTGCTTAATCAGGTCAATCGGGGTTATTGATACATTTAATGGCCTTGAGTATATCACTAGTGTATCCCTGGCATCGGATTGTGATGTATTTTCCACTCTCCTTTGATGTCCCCTTGTTGGGCTCCATGGTGGGTGGGGAGCACCGGTGATGAATTTTAACCTTTTTATTATGGATTCCTCAAACTCAACAAAACTAGCAATTAAACGTTTCAGGAGTGACTCTGGGTCCAGCTCCGACCCAGAGGCCACTCCTAACTGGCCTAGGTTCCTTGTCATCTCCAGTAATGATGATGACAAGACTCTCTCAAACTTGTCCCCCTTTGCTCTTAATAAAGGTATTGAAGGTGTTGTCGGCACCCCAAAATCGATCAAGAGACTCCGCTCAGGAGATCTCCTCGTCGAGGTAAGCCGCAACACCCAAGCAGACAACTTAATGAAATCCAAAGTACTTGTTGGTGTTCCGGTTCGGGTGACCCCTCACAGGTCACTGAATAGCTCCAAAGGAGTCATTAGATGCCAGAATATCAAGAACTGCTCAGATGAGGAGATTCTTGATAACCTGGCATCTCAACATGTGAGCCACGTCCATCGTATTTCAGTGTTAAGGGAGGGTGTCAGGAAGCCAACTGACACCTTTATCCTAACTTTCAACACCCCCAACACTCCAAAAACACTGAAGATTGGCTATTTGCAGGTCAGGGTCGAGATATGCATCCCCAACCCTGTTCGCTGCTACAATTGCCAACGTTATGGCCACTTCAAAACTAACTGCAGCAGACCAGCTGCTTGCGAAAAATGTGGCCAGGAGGGACACACTAGTGAAACCTGTGAGGGACCACCCCATTGTGTCAATTGCCAGGGCTGTCATCCGGCAAATAGTAAAACGTGTCCGAAGTGGGTCGAGGAGAAACAGATACAAAAGATAAAAGCCTCTAGTAACATCTCCTATAAAGAGGCTAGGGAAACATTCCACTCGCAGGAATCGCAGCTCAAGAGCTATGCTAGAGCTGTGAGGACTGCAAAGGTGTCTGCTGCAACCCAAACTGATATGACCTGGCCAGGGGACAGCAGTTTTCCAAAGCCCATTACACTTACTTTCGCTAAACCATCAGAGCAGTCTATAACATCCAAGACAATACAGACGATGACAGCACCGACAAATCTATCACAAAAATCAACACCCCCACAAAAGAAACCTAAACCACCACCAAAACCAACAACTACAAAACAGAGACAAAAAACAGAACCAACAAAAGCAAGAGACACACCTAGAATTAAAATACAGACAAAACCGAGCAAAGGGTCGGACGACCCTATCAAACTGCACAACAGATTTGGAGCGTTAGAGGGGAGTGAGGGAGAAGGGGAAGAGCTGATGGAGCTCAGTGGCCGGAAGCGTCGGCCCGAGCCAGGGGGCTCCACCAGCTCTACTAACAAGCCACAGATTTCCAAAGGATGACCCTTGGGAGGCCTGCGGCTATAATCCAATGGAATTGCAGAGGACTTAGACCGAATTACGAGGAGATCAAGTGCTTCATGGCAGACTGGTCTCCTTCAGTGGTGTGCCTGCAGGAGACTTTCCTTCGGGATGAAGACCAACTCTCATTTAAGGGGTATGACATGTATAACAAAACGGTTGTATCCCCGGTTGACAATAGAGCAATTGGGGGTTCATCTATATTGGTTAAAAAAACAGTTCCACACTCCACTATCCATCTGAACACTACCTTGCAAGCTGTGGCTATTCGAGCTACACTTCACCGCACCATCACTGTGTGCTCGGTGTACATCCCACCTAGGTATAACCTGAAACGAGATGACTTGGAATTGCTAGTTAGCCAGCTGCCTACCCCTTTTCTACTCCTGGGTGATTTTAATGCACACAGCGACATGTGGGGCTGTAATTACACCAATCAGATAGGTGGATTGATTGAATCAGTGATGGATGCCTGGGATCTATGCCTTCTGAATGATGGGTCTTGTACCTATATTCATCCAGCCTCTGGATCTCGTTCAGCAATTGATCTCTCAATCTGCTCTCCGGCAATTGTGATGGATCTTCAGTGGAGAGAGCACGATGACCAATGTGGAAGTGACCACTACCCCCTTTTGATAGATATTGTCTCCCCAATGCCCGAAGAGAGAGTCCCCAGGTGGCAACTCCAAAAAGCCGACTGGTCTGAATTTAGCCATCTCTGCCAAAATGAGATAGTCAGGGATGCTTTCAATGGTGTTGAAGACCAGATCGCCCATTTCACACAACTTTTGGTAAATATTGCTACCAAAACTATCCCTAAGTCCTCTGCAAATCCACGTACTAAACACAAGCCGTGGTTCAACACGGATTGTGAACAAGCGATCAAAGATCGCAAGGCCCTTAATATTTTTAAGAAGTACCCAAATAATGTTAATCTTAGTAATTACCTAAATGCCCGTGCCAAAGCACGGCGCATCATTAAATCAAGCAAACGGGAGTCATGGAAACAGTACATATCTAAACTCAGTTCAAATACTCCTGTCAAAAAAGCATGGGATATGGTTAGGAAAATCAGTGGAAAGCAGGTCAGTTCCTCTGTTTTACATGTGACCAAACCAGACGGTAGCAAATGCACAGAGACAGCAGATGTTGCCAATTTGCTTGCAGATGAGTTTGAATCAAACTCCTCAAGCAATCACTATTCACAAGCATTCCAGACATTCCAATATACCGTTGAAAAACAGAAAGTGAACTTCATCTCGGATAACTCTGAGGACTACAACAGCCTCTTTAACATCACGGAGCTGCGAATTGCTCTCGAAAGAAGCAGTGACACTGCCACTGGCCCAGATGAAGTTCACTATCAGTTCCTCAAACACCTTCCAGATAGCTCTTTACTGGTACTGTTAGATATTTTCAACGGTATATGGGAAAATGGCAACTTTCCAGCTGCTTGGCGGGAAGCCACCATCATTTCCATCGCCAAGCCGGGTAAGGACCCGACAAAAGCTACAAACTACCGCCCTATTTCCCTCACAAGTTGCCTGTGCAAGACGTTGGAACGAATGATCAATTCCCGTCTGGTTTGGTTCCTCGAAACCAACGGTCTAATAACTAGTTATCAAAGTGGTTTTCGCCGGGGCTACAGTACCACTGATCAACTCGTCCGCCTGGAGCACAACCAGTTTCGGGACTGATTTGTCCGTGGACACCATGTGGTGTCAGTATTTTTCGATCTGGAGAAGGCATACGATACTGCTTGGAAACATGGCATTCTGATAGACTTGCACAGCGCGGGGCTGAGGGGCAGAATGCCGCTTTTTATTCAAAATTTCTTGAAAGATCGTGTGTTTCGTGTACGTGTGGGGAGCGTGTTATCAGAGTTGCATAATCAGGAAATGGGGGTCCCCCCGAGGTAGCATCTTGTCAGTCACTCTTTTCGTCATGAAATAAATAGCATCGCTAGAGTGGTTAACGCTGGGATTGAGAAGTCTTTGTTTGTGGATGACTTCTCTATTAACCTGTTCCTCAAGGAACATGAGGTCTATAGAGAGACTAATGCAAAACTGCCTCAATAAGATCCAGCACTGGGCTGACAAAAACGGATTCCGTTTCTCTCAAACAAAGACTGTTTGTATGCACTTTTGCAACCGGAGAGGGGCTCACTGCGACCCAGACTTGAATTTGCACGGTGTTCACATCCCAGTTGTTCCTCAGACTAAGTTCCTAGGCCTAATACTCGACAGTAAGCTCAACTTCAAAGCTCATATCGACCATCTAAGGCGGAAGTGCCAAGGAGCGCTGAACCTGTTGAAGGTCGTCTCAAAGATGGACTGGGGCGCTGATCGTCCCGTTTTGCTTCGACTTTACAGATCCCTTGTCAGGTCCAAACTTGATTATGGTTGTGTTGTTTAACAGTGGCGAAGATGAAAGGCGGAAAGGCGCCTGGGTCCGACGGTATTCCGGTGGAATTCTATAAACGCTTCTGGGGTACCGTTGGACATGATCTCCGCGATGTATTCTTCTCTGCCTTCCTTGCTGGCTCATTGAGCCTCTCGCAGCGCACAGGCGTGATAACTTTGTTGCCCAAGTCAGGAGACCCCCTCGAACCGAAAAATAAACGGCCAATCACCCTGTTAAATGTAGACTACAAGATTCTGGCGAAAGCCCTTTGTAACAGGCTAGGAACAGTTATGCCGGATCTTGTAGGGTCCTTTCAGACATGTGCGGTGCGGGGACACAGTATTCAGCAGAACCTCTGGTTGGTGCGGGACTTAGTAGAATACGTGATGGACCGTGATCTTCCATGTGCGCTAGTCTCCCTCGATCAGGAGAAGGCCTTCGACATGGTTGATCACGGATCCTCTTTAAAATTTTGAAGAAATTTAGCTTGAATCCAGTTTTTGTTAAATGGATCTCCTTACTGTATAATAGCGTATACAGTCGGGTTATCGTTAATGGTCTACCCTCGGACCCCTTCAGAGTCCAACGTGGGGTACGACAGGGGTGCCCCCTATCACCTCTACTTTATGTGTGTTTAGTGAATCCCTTGCAAGAGCCTTCCAAGTTGAGCCTTTGTTTCGACCATTTTCGCATACCCGGTGGTGCTGAAGTTAAGTGCCTTCAGTATGCTGACGATGTCACTTGCGTAGTCCTCCGACCTGGCTTCCTTCAGGGCCCTTACTGGCACGTTGTCTAAGTTTCAAAGAGCCACAGGTGCAGACTGAACCCCACTAAGACCAAAGGGACTCCGTCTAGGTAAGTGGCGGTCGACAAAACTGCCCTTCACGGCCATCATGGGTAGACGGCGCCATAAAAGATCAATGGCATATGGTTTGGCTATGGTTCACCCGAATTACTTACCTGGAATGAGAAAGTGAACCTGGTGGAGGCTAGGTTGAAGGACTTCGGCGATCGCCACATAAGTCTGTTGGGGAAGGTAACAGTTATCAATCGTTTCATTTACCCCCTCTTGTGGTATCCAGGCACTGTTCTGGCTGCTCCAGAGGGTGTCCTGGTGCGACTCGAGAGGGCTGTGTTTAGTTTTTTATGGTCAGGGAAGACGGAGCTGGTTAGAAGAGGGGTGGTTTACCAGGATCTTAGGCGCGGAGGGTTGGGCCTTGTGCATTTTCCTTCCAAGCTCCGTTTTGCTCCTGACCAAGTGTGTTTACAGTGCTGTGGATAAGCGGAATGCCTTTTGCCTACTTTGTCCGTTACTGGGGGGGATTATCATTCCGTCGGTTCTTTCCCTCCCTGTTTAGTAACGGTGAGCCCCACAGCTGGAGACCCACGGGGGCATACAGTCAAATGAGGGACACGCTCCGTATCATGTCAACAGTGGGGGACGTTTCGCAGTCAAGTGCAAGGGACCTATACCGGGCTGTTTTTGATAAATTGGTTGGCCGGATCCAATCCAGCAACTATGCCTCAGGGCCGGATGTGTGGCGCGTAGTCCACAGCAAGATCATTAGATTACCGCAGGCGAGAACCTGTTGTGGCGAATCGCACATGACGCCATCGTAAACTAATCTCAAGCGCCTTCGGTGGCGTCTTGGAGATGGCGTTTGCCCCCGTATAAGATGCACAAAGTGGGAGAGTGTGCCACATGTGTTTTGGCAGTGTGACTATGTGGCCCTATTCTGGGAATGGTTTCAAGTCCTGACTGATCGCCTAACGTTTTGCAACACCTGGGCGGTCAGCCAGGACTATGCTTTGTATGGTCTCTCACCTCCGCCATGCAATGCAAGTGTTCAGAGCATACTTACCTTTGTTTCGGCCTCCATAAAGCTGGCCTTATGGAGAGACCGATGTAATATTGTATTTAGGGGGGTGGGGAGGCCTGCTGATGTCGTACTGGCGTCGGTGAGGGCGGAGGTTAGGCTGAGGGTTGAGTCCGACTTCGTTCGTTTGCCAAGGTCGGCGTTCGGTAGGCGATGGGGTCCACTTGTTTCAGTGAGGGCGGACCGGGTGGTAGTCAACTTGTAAATATTGATTTTGTAAATATGAATTGACTTTAATGTGTAAATAGTGCTGTGTTTGTACATATGTGGCTTCTGAAGTACTTCAGTTGTAAATATGTTGTAAATATGTACATGTATACATATCTGTGCCCTTACAAGGGGTTGGAAATACTGGTTTGGGGTGGCTGGAAGGAGGTTGGTCTGTGAGGTATTTAAGTTGTTGCAAAAAGTATGTAAATATCTGTATATATTGTGCTATTACTGTAATGAACATAATTTTCTGTTGGATTTAGTAGTGTGTAAATAGTTTGCGTTTTTGTTTCTGCCCGATCCGGTTTGAGTTTATTTTTGTTTGTGTGTGCCGTTTCGATGCACTTAAAAAGCATGGTTGTGTTGTTTATAGCTCTGCACGTGAGTCATACCTCAGGAAACTCCTCCCTATCCATAACCAAGGCCTTAAGATCTGCCTGGGAGCTTTCCGTACCTCCCCAATGCAGAGTCTTTACATCGAAGCGAACGAGCCACCCCTCCATATAAGATGGAAAAAGTTGTCACTCCAGTTTGCCCTCAAACTGAGGAGTCATAGACAAAACCCGACCTTTGAGACGGCCTTCAACCATAAGTTTAGTGACTTATATATGAGGAAACCATCAGCTATCCCTCCATTTGCTATTCGCGTTGGTGGAGCTTTATCACAGGTGTGTACAAACCCCGACTCCGTAGCACAGCTCACGTTCTCAATCACCCCCCCGCCCCCTGGAAGTTAGTCAAACCAGTTATTGACCTTAGTTTGAGACATTATCTAAAGAACTCAACCAATGAACTGGTGTACCGTGCCAGCTTTAATGAACTGAGATATAAGTACCGTCGTTATCATGCAATCTATACCGATGGTTCCAAAGCCACGAACAGGGTGGCGGCTGCAGCAACATGCCAAGATGCATTCTTACAAGTCAGACTGCCGGATGATGCATCAATATTTACCGCTGAACTCCAGGCACTTAAGATGGCATTCGAGCTGATCGAGGCCTCGCACGACCGACAGTTCATTGTGTTCACAGACTCACTGTCAAGCCTTTTAGCTCTTCAAGGCCATGAGCAAAAACACCCTAGTGTAATGGCTCTTCGTGAAACGTACTCCAATTTGGTAAGACTGCAGAAATCATTTGTGCTCGCGTGGGTTCCGAGCCACGTGGGCATACACGGAAATGAAAAGGTAGACACGCTAGCTAAGGAAGCTCTACAGATGGACATTACCAACCTCCTACTACCCCACACTGATTATCGTCCTAACATCAACGGCTATATAAAATCAAAATGGCAGGAACTGTGGGATTCTTTCCCTGAGAACAAATTATACCAGGTCAAACCAACGGTCGGGACTGTGGGTAATGCGGCCCCCAGAGAACGGAGGGATGATTTGGTATTGACTAGAGCACGAATCGGTCATACTTACCTAACCCATGCTTGCTTGCTCCACGGGGAAGAGAGACCATATTGTATCCCCTGTGATTGCGATGTCACCGTCAGTCACATTCTCGTCGACTGCTATGAATACTCCCATATTCGTCAGAAGTATTACACTGTTCCAGACCTTAAGACATTGTTTGAGCACGTAGATCCCATTCTCATTTTGGACTTTCTCAAAGAAAGTAACCTTTATAGGAAGTTTTGACATGACTCCCGCATTTGCTTTTGTCTAGACATTTTAGGATTTTCCCCAATGTTTTTCCTTTTTGGTTTTACCTTTTTCATCTAGCTGACACTACATAACACATTTGTGTTGATGTGTCGTTAAATCCCATCTAACTAACTAACCCATAGCAATTTCTGGTGTAAGGATTGTGTATGGAAAATGTAAGAATATTATAAGGGAAATGTAAGGCTAATGTGTAAGGAATTTGTATGGAATAGGTCGGATTCCTTACATGATACTTGATAATTGAAAAAGCAAACTTACATTTTCCTTACATTTCCTTAAACCTGTTCCACAGATATTTCCACATTGCCATCTTAGCCGGAAAATATTCTGCAGCGTGACCTGCTTATACTGTAGCTGCCAAGCTTAAAGAAGGCCTACACTCACCCATACATATTCCTGACATGCTGCCTGCCTTACAGAATCCCTATGCTCACCCATACTTTTTCCTGACATGCTGCTTGCCTTACAGAATCCCTACACTCACCAATACATGTTCATGACATTCTAATAACCCTTACATTTTCCTGACATGCTGCTTGCCTTACAGAATCCCTACACTCACCCATAAATATTCCTGACATGCTGCTAAATTGCCTTACAGAATCCATCCACTCACCCATACATATTCCTGACATGCTGCTGACCCATACATTTTCCTGACATGTTACTGACCCATACAATTTCCTGACATGCTGCTTGCCTTACAGAATCCCTACACTCACCCATACATATTCCTGACATGCTACTGACCCATACATTTTCCTGACATGCTGCATGCCTTACAGAATCCCTACACTAACCCATACATTTTCCTGACATGCTGACTGCCTTACAGAATCCCTACACTCACCCATACATTTTCCTGACATGCTGTTGACCGATATATTTTACTGACGCACTGACATGTCTTACAATCCTTAAGCTGCCTATACGTACCTTACAGAACCCCTAATGCTCACCCATACATTTTCCTGACATGCTGCCCACCTTACAGAAGCCCTACACTCACCCATACATATTCCTGACATGCTGTTGACCCATATATTTTACTGACACACTGACATGTCTTACAATCCCTAAGCTGCCCACGTACCTTACAGAACCCCTAATGCTCACCCATACATTTTCCTGACATGCTGCCTGCCTTACAAAATCCCTACACACACCCATACATATTCCTGACATGCTGCTGACCCATATATTTTCCTGACACACTGACCCGTCTTACAATAAGCTGTCTGCCTTACAGAACCCCTAATGCTCACCCATACATTTTCCTGACATGCTGTCTGCCGGTCCCTATACACTCACCCATAAATTTTCCTGACATGCTGCCCACCTTATAGAATCCCTACACTCACCCATACATATTCCTGACATGCTGCTGACGGATACATATTCCTGACACACTGATGTCCTAAAATCCCTAAGCTGTCTGCCTTACAGAATCCCTATGCTCACACATACATTTTCCTGACATGCTGTCTGCCAGTCCCTACACTCACCCATATGTTTTCCTGACATATGCTGCCTGCCCATATAACTAATCTCAGCTGATGTACAGAATCCCTTTATGGTTAGATGAAGGCTTGCATCTGACCCTTACATTTTCCTGACATGCCTTACAGAATTCCCTGCACTGACCCATATAAACTTTGAACAGATACACAGACATGATCCCAATAGTTCACACCAGTAACTTGGTGTGAGTAAAATCCATGACTGCATGCAAATTTATGCATGCTTCTGCAGCCGGCAGCCTCAGATATGTTACATGCTTGGAACAAATAGACAGCCAGCATATACATCAGAAGGGTAACCAAGTTGATAAAGCGTTGGCTTGTCACCTGAGAGGCTGGATTCAAATTCTGGTGCAGGTACTCATACCATCATGGAGCACTGACTGCATGATCATAACTGGACACTGGCAAAATCTCATCCCCATTCGACGGTCGTTGATTGCCACCTCTAACGTTTAGTGGAAGTGGTAGCAATTTGAATATCCCATGGCCATATTTCACTGCAGCAAACCCCCATCGAGTAGACTGCTCATATGTTGACAGTAAAAAAAAAAAAAATGAAAAAACAAATATTTTCAACAATCTATTCATAAACATTTATGAATTTTTTCCATTCTGATTGGCTAAAATGATTTGGGCTATTCCACGGTTACTCACATTACATAATCTGGACATGCATAAAATGAAAAGTCAACATAATTGAAGTGTCCTCATACCAGGCTTTCCTGAAGTTTGATTATACCTTTTTCAAAGAGATGTTCGGGAGATGTACACTGTATACAATTCAGAAAGTAACGGATAAACTATTTTAAATTTGACCACCAATATAGTGGTTACTCATGTTACAATCTGTCCATATATGGACAGCAACATACACTTCACTGAAAATTGAATTTCTACAGGATTCAGGTTTCTGGC
>JAIZAY010000123.1:95000-111232 GCA_029531755.1 Holothuria leucospilota | reverse complement strand
TCTAGAACAATTTTAAAATTTACAAATTAAATTTCTAGTAAGAGCCCATCTGTCAACAAACAGCACAATACAATACATTGCAAGGGCCTAGGAAATAAGAGGCAAAAGTCACTTAAGCTGGATGACATTGATAGCCCTCTTCTCCCGTATTAAATTTAGCTCAAGACTCCCAGCAAATTTTCCTCCTCATCGACCACACGATACAGTATCTACAGTTTAGCTAGAGCTGTATCCCTTTGTAGGGTGCAATGAACTTTCAATTGTACAACTTGTACATTGCATGGCTCTTCTTTTTTTAAAAACACATTGCGAGTCTAGTAGAATTACAGCCTTCAGATAGAGCATGACATCACTGCAATCACAGGTGGATCAAGTCTGAGCAGATGTATCTAATGTGCTCTAACCCATTTACGCAGGCATATTTGATTGGGTTGGATGTGTGCTTTACAATCTTGCACTCCTGTTTGTAAAATGCATGGATTTAAGTCACTGTGAATTATTACCTTTTGCTCTGCATGTAAACCAAACTATGCAACCAATATGTTCTCTAATCCTATAGCTCTATGGATAATTTCATCGCTTTATTACGTACAGCTGTGCAGCCTGTGCATAAGCTGAACACACTGTGCATTATATTTAACAATATGGAGAAAAAGAATTACATCTAACGAAGAACACTGAATATATAGTAGGCTTATCACTTCCAGTTTTCAGTGGTAAACATTCTTTTGCCTTCAATACATTTTTCACACAGTAAATTTTTATTCGAAGGGGCCCTTCTTAAGTACCAACCTCAGGCCAACCCCATACTCTATGCACATTTCTTTGCAAACAGGTTGATTGATCACACCTTAAATATACCCAGCCATGTTCCTTTTTAACCAATTTCACGATTTAGGTAGACAATAATATCCATGCATTTAATCCAGCTCCAGGAGACTACCCTAACCTCATATGAAACATATAAAGCAGGGCTCGATTTTCGTGGTTGTCTGGTTGTCTGAGACAATCAAAATTCCTTACGGACCACCAAAAGTTCTCGGTAAGAATTTTATCTGATTCAAGACTGTGCTGCTTTCTGATATTCACCTTTAATCGTTATCATATTTCAATATTAATATTACTTTTTTGTCTCTCAAACATACATTTGATTTTGCAAGTTCACATGACTACAGATATTGGAATAGAATGAATTCCTTCTTACTAGAAAAAAGTGCATGGTGTAAAGGACCAAGGAAAAAAGTCAAATACTTTTTTTAGTCATACTGATAGGATATAGAGTTATATAAATGTACAATTATTTTAGGGCTAGGAACTAGGACACATATGTCAGCTACCTTAATGCAGGATAAAGGATACAATAACTTAGGCATATTGGGTAAGGATATGCAAATGTGGACCACCTGGTACTCTACCACAAAATAGTGGACATCACGTAACACAACGTCCACATGCACACAGCCTTTATGTTAGCTCTAATATTTAGGTTTAAACTAAACTCTCATGATACAAAAATCCAGGTTGAGTGACCAGTTTATTTTTTATATCCAACCCTTGACCTAAGCCAAATCGTTCACAGTACATTTCATTGCATGAATACAAAAATATGTGCTGCACAATACGAATTGTAGGCAGGATGGTGGACAAATGAGGACCACTATATTATTTACAATAAAACTGAGGACACTGCTACATAACAGGCTTTCTACTGCTCTGCAAGCATATTATAGGGGGAAATATAGGGATTTTTCATCACATAATAGGGGTTTATATGGATGTTTTGCAGGGAAAATAGGGTTTTATAGGGCTTTCATCCCAATATTTGACATGATTGGCACAGTAAATCATGCGACGACCAGGCCTATATGGGGTATAGGGCCTTGTCTACAAAATTTACAACCACTGGCATAGTAGCCCCATTTGATTTGGGAGGGCTGCAACGACCTGCCTGAAAAATGCAACCAAATACTGTTTGTGCACTCCATGTGTGTTCAACATCTTAATGTACATATTATATTGACATCCATCGGTTATTAGCCTACATCGCAGTGATAGCATGTCAGTTTCATGGAATCACTCGCTGTGTTATTCCTTCCATTTTGGTAAATAAATTTCGGGAAAGTCCTTACAATAATAATGATAATAATCAGTGTTACAGCCAGAATGATCTTGCAGTATGTTGTGTGATTGCTGGCCTTGGGGGAGGGGTCTAAAATTTTGGAAATTTTAGGTGTCCATACATGGAATCTGGTGCCACATTTGCTACCTTTGAAATAAAATTTGTGTTAAAAAATTTATATATTTTAGGTACGAAAAAAAAAAAGAAATCGGCATCAGAGGGGGTGGTATTACCCATGCCATAAATATGCCACTGATAATAATATAATTTGAGCTACTGAAAAACACACTAATGAGTTAAATTACTGAAAATACAGGTACTGGTGCAATTCAAATCAGGTGTCCATACATGGAATCTGGTGCCACATTTGCTACCTTTGAAATAAAATTTGTGTTAAAAAATTTATATATTTTAGGTACGAAAAAAAAAAGAAATCGGCATCAGAGGGGGTGGTATTACCCATGCCATAAATATGCCACTGATAATAATATAACTTGAGCTACTGAAAAACACACTAATGAGTTGAATTACTGAAAATACAGGTACTGGTGCAATTCAAATCAGAACTTTATGTTAATTGCCGAGGAAGTTTTTTTCAACTATTGAATTTCTTTAGCTACATGCATGACTGCATGGTCAAGTAGAGCATCCAACTTGCAGTCGGAGGGTCTGGGGTTCGATTCCTGGCCAGGTCATACCAAAGACTTTAAAAGTAGAACATAATCAAAACAAAATCTTTATGTGCAATACAGATCACTTTCGTACCTCAACCTGATAACTTCGAGTCATCTCTTATCATCTCCGT
This sequence comes from Holothuria leucospilota, assembly GCA_029531755.1. Taxonomy (NCBI): domain Eukaryota; kingdom Metazoa; phylum Echinodermata; class Holothuroidea; order Aspidochirotida; family Holothuriidae; genus Holothuria; species Holothuria leucospilota. The sequence continues at coordinate 108,308 of JAIZAY010000123.1, read as the reverse complement.
TTCTCCCTCTAATTTGTATCTATGCTGGCCATGCTATTACACTGCCATTGTGCTTGGTGCTCAGCATAAGCAATGGAGTAGGGAAAACGAGCCAAAAAGCCACAACTGGAAAAGGGCTGTGGTCTGTCCGGCGTAAAACAATTGGTTAGAAACTGAGCCATAAAACCTCATCTAACTCTAACTCCTTTAGCTACATCATTGCAATTTATTTTTTTTTCAGTAGGTGCCCGAAACATTTTTGGCTGCAGCCCCCCCCCTCCTTTGGCTATGCTTACAACTATTGATCTAACTGTAGGCCTAGACCCAAAAGTTATACACATACAATATGCTGGTCCCTAAAGCTGGCATACTCTCACCCTCTAACATACTGTACATGCAGTCATTTCTATGAGGAGCCCACTTCTTGGACAAAATCATCCAACATGTCCACTACTCATCAAATGACTGTAGGCCGTAACTTGTATGCCAGCAAGAGGGATCACAGCATTCTCAGACTGACAAGCTGGCATGAAAATACTGGAAAAGAGAAAATAGGAAACCAAAATATCTAGGGCTTATAGGGCTACTTTGGCAAAAAGTAGGAATTTAGAGGGAGAACAAAGAAATATAGGGAATTATAGGAATTATTGGGCAGGTAGAAAGCCTGATATAATGTACAGAAAACAGAGCAAAGAAAAACATGTTTTGCTGTCATTAGAACCTGGAAACTACTCTTTATGGTATCTAGTAATAAATTGTACAAGAGATACAGTGAGTGTTGCAACTTGTGCAAAAAAAGAGATGCAATGGGGCTAGCTACTGTAGAATTTGGGTTACAGTAAATGTATCATGGGGGCTAGGAATTTGAAAACACAAGATATGAAAGTCCTTTAAGCCCAAAGTCTTGCAAAAGCTAACAACAGTTCATCACTTGCATCAAATAAAGGTTTCTCCACATCTTTCAGTACAATGTGTGCTGAAGCCACTTCTGGTGCTTTGTACTAGTACTGTACCAGTCTCTACACTACAGCTATACATAGGCCAAACTATCCGCCATCGGGGAGTAATGATACAACTCACTGCATGAACTGGAACTGCAGAATGTGAAAGCTATCTACTGATGTATGTGACTTTCTCGTGCTGTGTGGGACTACTCAGGCCCATAGTCATGGGGGGGGGGGCAAGGGGCGCTGCCCCCTCTGAAACTTTTTGACCCCCAAGAAAGTTTGAAGATTGCCATTGACTTAATACATTTGTACACATTTGGCCCCCTCTGAAAATTTTTCCTCCTCCTGGAAAAGTTTTGTCCCCCTTTATTACCTAATTGTCTGGCTACAGGCCTGGGACTACTCTTGATTTGTAGCCTGAGGCTCGTATGGGGATACCCATAGCATGATATGGGAAGCTTAATTCAGGAAAAATATCACAATAAATTAGAATGATTATGTAAGGGTTCTGATAAAAAGGTAATGAGGACTTGCATCTGATACATGAACTGCCCCTGTGGACTGGGGATTGTAGAATATGCTCGCTGTATTTCCTGCCTGTCGAAAGAGGCGACTAAAGGGAATTAGGAGTAAAATTGAACTGTTTTTGAAACCAGACTTGAACAGTATTTGAAACCCTATTTTTAATACCTTTTTATCTAGTTGACACTATATAACACATTCCTGTTGGTGTGTTGACAGTGTCGTTAAATCTCACTATACCTGCACCACAAATGACAGTGGACATCGTGGACACAATGTCAAGGCCCATACCCTTTTTAAATTTACATTATTAGCTCTATAACAATTAAACAAAATAAAATAGTGTCCCTAAAACATAAATGCTGACTATTAAATTTAACTTCATACAAAAATCCACATTTAGTTATTTGAGGATTATATTCTGCTCTTCGAATCCAAAATTTTTCATAACACATTACACTTCATAGCCCTACAGTAGGCAGCCGCCCTCCGAATGAAAATGACCACCCCTCACAAATAATTGCCCCCCTTCAAAAATGTATACCCACCCCTCTAATAAAACACCCTCAAATTGGTTATTGATTTTGTAGCAATCAAATGTGTATTTTTATTGTAAATCAATGTGCACAATGCCTCCTAAGTATCAGAAAAAGTAATGAGAATGAGTAAAAACAACCAGTATACATAGCACCATTTGGCACCATTCATGGTATCAAAACTCAAAACCATCTCCTGAGATCATCTGTGATCCAGCCCTCCTTGATTTTAACCTACAGGTGTAAAATACTGAGCTGCATGTGCACACCCATGGATATCTATGTACTGCGTTGCCCACTGAGAATTGTTGGATGGATGGTGGGTATATGACTGAGGACCACCACATTACACACAATAAAACTGTGGACACTCCTACATAATATACAACAGTAGGTAACCAAAAAAAAAATGTTTCAATGTCACTGTGACCTGCAGGAAACTGATTCTTAATAGTATTTCTACAAAGGATACATTAATTGCTACCGTACTTAATTTGAATTGAATATACTTTCACAAAGGGAATTTTGTTTCAAGGGACCCCAACAATACCTCCTCTCCTGTCCCAACCCTTACTCCCAGGGAAATTAAAACTACAGTTAGATGAGATTTTATGGCCCAGTTTCTAACCAATCATGGGCCCCCTTTACAGAAAAAAGTGAATGGTGCCGATAGGACTTTGTGACAATTAATGTTTGATTGCTAGGATTAAGGAGTAAAATGTACAATAAGCCTTATTAGGAATTTAGGAATGAGGACATATAAATATGTAGTTGAACACAGTGTAAGAGGACCGCGTGTTTGGTCTAGTGGTAGAGCATCCGCCTCTCATGCAGAAGGCCCGGGTTCGATTCCCACTGAGGCTGAGTCATACCAAAGACTTTAAAAATGGAACCTACTGCCGTTGTGCTTGATGCTCCCCATAAGCAACTAGAGTAGGGAAAATAAGCCAGTGAGCCACAACTGGAAAAAAGGCCACAGCCATTATCATTTTTGTCACTGTAAATAATGACTAACCTTTAGCTGTTGTTTGTCGTACAACAAAACCATCCTTATCTTGCTTTTCCTTAAGGAACTGCAGGGCCTCACCTTCTGGAGTTACAGATGACCTTCGGGGGCGCATGGTTATTCAGCATTCTTTATTAAGCAAACTGTAAATGAAGAAAATTACTGAAAAAGTTACTATACCTGAAAAAAGAGAAAAAGGAAACAAATCAGCACCTTCCAGCAATTCCAACTTAATACTTTTCTCCAAAGAATTATGGTTCATTATGCCATGTTCATGAATGCATGCAGTTTAAGGCCTGATCAAGGTACTAAATCGAAAAATATGGCTACCTATATGGCAAAAAGCTATGAAAATTATCCATGCAAGCTTCCCAACCTCAAAAATAGCAAACTATGTGGTTCTCTCAAGAAAACCTAGAAATAATATCCCAAACCTGGAGATTTGAAATACTGAAGGCTCGATATGGTCAACACACAACACTACAATAGTCGTTGGTTGTCCAGAGCATTTAAAGATAATTAAATAACCAAACACACTGCACATACTGTAAAGGGTACTGTCTTCAAATGTTCAGTAAGTGATATCAATGATTGCTTAGGTTACCAGAATCATAGAATTCAATACTGCTAAAGAAATTGATAAAATGCAAGAAAATAGCCTGAATATATTTAGCATATATTTCCTGTAAAAATCTTCTACTAAACTAGTCACTTTCTGACAATACATTCTGCAATTCAAAAATAACTTAACTGGCCATGGAAAGCACTCCATGATCTTAATCTTAATAAATACACTTCTCTGGTGTTGCCTCAAGGTAAAACTGTGAGAGTGGGCAAATCTGGGTATATACTTCATGTAAGCCAACCTCAAACTGAAGTGAATAGACACCTACTAATCCTATTCACTTCAGGCTATTCAGCCTATTCATCTCCCTTCAGTTGTCTATTCACCTCAGTTTGAGGTAGTCTTACATGAAGTATCTCCCCAAATCTGAATTAACACAAGTCTATAGATGAAGTAGGGATGACCAGCAATGCGTACATTCCTCAAACATTATCTAGAACAACTACAGTAGCCTATCCATCTCATTTCTTATTTTCGAAGAAAAAATTTACTTACAGCCATATGTTCAAATTTTGTCAAAGGCATGTACTAGACTAGATTTTTACAAATTTAGTTAACAAAAAGTGTAAGACAAAAACATTTTCTTTGTCTATTAAAATGATTACAGAACTCTTAAATTTGTAATGAATAGTAGGACATATATATATATATATTTTTTTTGTGACCCAACTTTCCTTTATCAACATTGATTAGCCTAACCTAGTGCGATGCATACAAGAGTCGGGAAAGGTATGTGCATAATGTATCATGGAATGAGTCAAAAGTCACTTCTTTTCACAGCAATCTCAGAATCTTTAGCATTTCAGTATATTCCCTACAGACAATGCAGCACAGGCTTAATTAAAAAAGTATTTTATGCCCATGGGAAACAAATGCCAAGGTACAGCTGACATTGTGACTCTACTGAAAGTACCATATTATTGAAGGGACAATCCGAGTTTCTTTTCGTAATTTTCTTTTCAACATAAATTCTGCACCACAATCATTCATTGAGTTCTAACTAACAAAAATGATCTGTCATGATAGCTTTAAGCTTGTCTTGTTTTGCATAGTACATGTATATGGATTTTTTTTTTACCCCAAAATTATTAAGAAACTCTCTTTCCACAGCAATTACCACCATTATTAACATTTACTTCACTTGAAAAACCTCTTCAATGTCTCTATATTCTGGAGAACATGCAAACACTTTAGAAAGACTAATTGAGATATGCTAGAAGGAAAGCTTAATTTGCTCTGTCAAACACTGATTGCCCCTTTAAGTTACTGAAATTGGTGCACACCTGATATTGGCAAACGTAAACACCATCATTCCCTACCAGACCAGATCTACATTTTCTTGCATAAATATTATCTCAGGTTTATATTTTGACATGTCACCCATTGATGTAATAAGAATGTTTTTTAGACTTTCGTATCAGTAATAGGAATGAAATTCATTGGGCACATGAAAGTCTTTGCCATTTACGTGAAGCACAGACGAGAGTCACGAGACCATGCCTATTTTAAACTTTCAAACTTTGCATCTTTCTCAGTTGACTTACTAGAGGTAACACAGTATTTAGGCATTTTGCACTTCACGTTTTACACTACTGTTTAATGAAGTTTTTGCCATGCTCTAGGAGAAAAAGTAGGCCAGATGTGTTCTTGCTGATATTTTGAGGTTCTCCTCCATTTTCATTGCCTCCAGATCTGTGGCTGTCCCAAATTGGATTTGGTTGAATTTGGTCCAGTTTAACAAACATGAAAATTTTCTCTAGCTCAAAAGTTTGCCTTAAGTTAACCAAATAGCCTCCTGAAAGCATCATTATTAAGGTGAACAACAGTGGCATAACCAGACATTTTCATTCGGGGCTGAGGGGGGGGCAAATATTTAAGTGGTGGGGAAAGCAAAAAAGACACTTTCTAAGCAAGGTGCAACCATCTGTTGGCCTGTAGCATGTGCAGAAAAAATGCTGGCCAAAAATATATGCCTCTCAGATTGCAGGAAATGGTACTTCCCAGTCTCTCTAATACTTAAAATTCATACTTTCAATGGGGGTTTTATCTTAAAAATATTTTGCCCTTCATTTTTTTACACCTTTGAAATTCGTTTAGGGGAAAACGAGGGAAGGGTCACGACCTTTGACTGGGGGGGGGGGGCTCCCGCCCTCCCTCAGGTATGCCACTGGTGATGGAAACATGAAATACAAAGCTGATACACAGCTGCTGAAGTCTAAACAAGGGATGTGCCAATTTTGGGTCCTAACAATTTCTTTGGTGCCAGTAGTTGTGGGTGTGAGTTTTGGAAAATTTTGTTTAGTTTTCTAAATGAAATAACACTTAACAGTGTGTTTCTAGTGATCATCATAAGGGCATAAGATCATAAGACTCATCAAAACTTTGTAGAATCCGTTATTTCTTCCCTTCAATGGCTTTTGTTAAACTTGTATAAAAAGGATAATCCTGGAATACACTTTTATCTTCAAGGTAATGCTAAACTCAATACTATTCAGTACATTTTAGCTCTTTCAAAATGATGACAAAGTTCATACATGACCTTAGCAAGACTTAAGCACTTTGAGGTATCTGAAATACTCCCATACAGATTACGTACATGCACATGTTGTCATGAGCAACCGTGAAAAAGCAAGGTATTTTATCGACACAGTTTCTTGGCTCGACTGGAACAATAAAAGCTGTTGAAATACTGACAAAGAGAGAAATATCAAGGATTTATTAAATATTTTTATTTTAATTCTGGTCAAACATAGCTTTCCCTGGCTATAAAAATCAAGAAAACTTGTGTCACTTTGCATGGTTGAAGGCAAGTATCATAGCAGCTGTCTGGAGAAATTGGCACAGCACATTTTCCAAATAGGGATAACATTTTACAGCCAACAAGCAAACCGAGAAGATGTAAATAGCACCTTATACTTGTACATTACTAGAATTCTTTAAACATTGCTCTTCAAATGATATCAGGATAATCAATGAACTTCACTGAGAAGCATAACAAATTGAAATTAATTTATTTGGAAGGTAATGGCAGTGCTGTACAGCCCAATCTGCAGCAGAACTTAGAAGGCACTTCATAAAGTCAGATCGACTATAAACATACCCTAACATGAAAATGTATTTCCACCCCTTAAAGCTTTGCAGTTTGTGCAAGACTTTTGACCATCTGGGTTGTCCTGTATTTCACAGGGAGTACTGAAACTGGGTAACTTAAGTTATTTATGAAATCATTTTGAAAGATTTCTTCCCTTTGATAGAACAGAAGACTTTGAGGATAGTGGTCCCTCCCATACAATTGTTAAGAAGTACTATACGGTAATTTGGAACGTTGTCCTGTACATCTATTTATCTTAGCTACACTTCTTAGGCTAGTATTTTTGCAACCTAGCTCTGCAGGTTAGAAGGAATGGCTATGAAAAGCATGTAGGCCTGGTAGGTGGATGTTTACTAAATTGCTGCTATCTGCCATGGTGCAAATCCTTTAGGGCATCAATTTTGGGTCACCATACTACCACAACTCCTCCATTCAAATCTTATTTGTTACAGATTGATTGACCCCTCCCCTCACCCCAACAAAAAGAAATATAGCACAATGTTGAAGACAAACTATAAAATATTCCGGTACAACTAACAATTCATGGCTAGGTACAAGGCTATGTTTACACGTTTTTGCTTGAAAAGCACATAAAAGGCTCAACTCCATAGGCCTAGCCTACTGGGCTTGTACTATATATGCATACAATGTGAATATAGGTAAAGTAAGAGTAGGCAGTGCTACCATCTGACGTCACATATGGCAGCTATTGAACCACACTGCTTTTTGGAAATAATGTAACTGAGTCATACATGTATGCAACTCAAGTGAAAGCAATACAGGCTTTATGAATTTGCCATAATTTGTAACACAACTTGGTTCTACTACATGGCTGGTGCATTTATTTAAATCTGTCTTGCAAGGGAGGCAGCTGGCTGTATGATCAAAGTTTCATTAACTTAACTTGAAATTTCTTCTTTTACCCTAAAAATGTTGATCAAGTAAAAGGCTCACTATGCCATCTGACTGTTTACATGATAGCTAAGGCCTATAGTTTCCAGGCCTTGCCTACATCCAACTTTAGGCTAAGAGCCTAACATATGTATGTACTGGAAGTTTTCTCTTTCTAGTAGGTTGCCTTATGTTTATTACTGCAAACTTTCCCCTTTTCACCAACAACAATCATCTTGCCATCCATGGTGTCAGCAAAACTCAGACATATATGCTTGATATGCACATGCACCCACAACGTACAATTACAATCAGTGATCATATCTTATAAAGATAGGCTTTGCAGTCCATATAGGCCTATGCCAACACCACAGGATCTACAGGCCTGTTCAGTATACTGTTGTTAGGCCTAATGTTAGGCTAGCCAATAAGTTCACTTGGAAGGTTCTGTTTTACTATGAGCATACATCCTTCACAAATTACAGGCCTAACCCTCAACTGAACTGAACAAAAGCAAAAGTATGCCAAAGATCATGAAGCATCATGGGAAGCAAAGTTATATGCATCACAGTCACCAAATTAGCCTTTCTCTCTGGTGATGATCTACCTTGATCATCAGTTGAAAGGATAACCAGAGGGCAGTTTTGAAGCAATTTCTTTCCATTGACCAACTCTCTAATGAACGGAATATTTCAACCATGATCCATCACTGAGTGTACTAATGTGGGATGAAAAGCTATGCTGTCCATTCAAACCATCCCCTGGCCAAAACATGTAATGAATGCACAGATAAATTAGGTTGTAATTGATTTGTTGATTGTAGGGGTAGGCATAGATGTTTACCCGTAATGCAAGCACCCATATGCAGAAAGTATACATATTGCCAGTATAATACTTTAATTGTCCAGAAAAAGTAACTTGAAATATCAGTTGTACCATATCTACTGTGTTTTACCAAACTAATGTCAACAGTGGAAAGATACAAGTGGCCATAGCATGTACTGTATTAAACCTGCATGGGGAAGTTTTCACACAGGGACGCTTTTACTCAGGGTGTTTTGATCAATTGCAGGGACGTTTTGGTACGGGGACATTTTGGCCCAGGGCGTTTCGACTGGTACAGGTAGCTACAGCATAGTACACATACTCCTTGGTCATGCATGGTCTGCATAAAAGCGTTCCATGGAATGAAAAGTGTATAATCCTAACAGCCTAGGTATACATACCGTACTAACAGCGATAACAAAAGGCCTTTCAGAGAAATGTGTTTTGTGTGCCTACTGTGCCCGTTTTCAAGAGTTTTGCACTGCAGACCAATTTACTTGATCGTACATTTTATGTTTATTTAGGGAAGCTAGTGGGGATTTGACATGATAATTTTTGGCAACAGCAGCTTATTCTATTCTAGGCTAGATATAGGCCTAGGCCTAGGCTAGGCCATTTTGAGGACATTGTTAACTATGCCTACCGGATTTGGGAATGAGATATGTTTAGCCTAACGTTAGGCCTATAGACTACGCCTAGCCTAGGTAACCTAGTTAATAAAGGTCCCCCTGTAATAAACGCCCCCCCCCCCCTCAAAATTTTTAAGATATGCGTAGGCCGAGGCCTCCTCCTGCTACAGGTCCAAATCACAGATTAAGCCTAACGTTAATGCTCCAACAATAGCCTAATGCTAAAACAGTTACAGTGAAACGGCAACATTGCAAGGAAGCCGGACGATTAAGCGCAGGTCACACTACAACGATTTTGGACCGGATTTCCGTCTGATTATTTGGGTTTTTAGTAAATATCTTCTCCATCCCTGACCGGAAAGAACCAAAAATCTGCCAACTTGTGTAAATATATCAGAGGACTACAAAAAGGAAATGTTAACTAATTATTTCGTGACGTCACACCCACAAACATTTTTTATCGGACTACTAGTGTCCGATAAAAGCTCTCTGTCGGTATGACGTCACGAAATAATAAGTATAAATTTGAATTTCTTAGTCCTGTGATACAAATCATATATATTAACACAAGTTTCCAAATTTTTGGTTCTTTCCGGTAAGGGATGGAGAATGATATTTACTAAAAAGCAAAAAAAACGGATCATAATCCGAGCCTAAATCGCTGTAGTATGACCTGCGCCTTAGCGATGCCTTGTAAGTTAACTTTCACCTCTAGATCTAAGAAACTCATGGGTCGTTTGAAGACACTAGTGTAGGTTCTAGGCTAGTGGTAAGTTAGGCCCTAATTTTTATTAAAATATACCCCAAATAAGCGCCCCCCTTTTCAAAAATGTAACGCCCCCGGGAGCTTCTATTAGGGAATATACGGTAAGCAATAAAGAGCTGCCAAAACACGGAACTTTTGAGTACGAAAACAGAATTTCCTTAGCCTAGGCCCTAGATGAAACATACAACAGATTGGCAAAGATGCCATGTTCCAAGCTCACATTTCTTAGGACTGGCTTGTTTATTGTCTAAATTAGAGCTAGGCTACAGGCCTAAATCCAGTAGGGTGTAGCCAACTCTAGGCCTAGGCCTATCAAAAATCCATAAGACTAGCCTATAGCTAGGCTAGGCCTAGCCTAGTTCAAAATAGGCCTAGGCCTAGGCTAGGCTTGATATAGGCCTAGATGATTGCTTGCCTACATATGCACTGACAACTTAAACTGTGGCTTGATCAGTTTAGCATACATTTAAAAGCTCTACAAATGTTCTCTGATGATAAAATAGTCTTAAATTTTAACAACAGCTAGAACTCCATGGCCTAATGTTATGCACAACATGTACTACATGTAGTTAGGCTGTTAATACAATCTCACTGATAACCAACTAGTGTCACAACTGAATAACTAAAGGTTTATAGCTACACTAGATAAAATTCTCATGTAGGCCTATAAGGTGAGAATGCCACTACAAACTAAGTTAATTACTTAAGTCCTTCGGTTAATTTGTGTAACTTACCTTTTTCTTGAAGTTGTCTCCTCAACTGCTCTGACTTGCCATGTGCATTGCATGCTGCATTTGTACTGCACTGTGCACACTTGTGTGTATGTTTTTTTTCCTGTCAACAGTGGACATCTGGGCATTCTTTCAAAAGTATGTGTGTATGTTTTTTTCCTGTTAACCGTGGACCACAAAAAGAGGGCAGCATTGCAGACAAATTTAAGTCCAAAGCTCAATTTGTCACCCAGCCTTACCAAGTAAAAGCACCAGATACACAAGTAATAGATCATATGCATTGAAACTGTGGACCTTTCTGCAATTGATCTGATACTTAAAGAGCGCCACACTTTCACTATCCTAAAGCCAAAAATGCAGTTAAAACAACTGTGGACGTCCTCACTTGCAGGTGTGTCCACAGTTTGAAGGTGTGTATCCTTGTCAAAGTCCACATTTGCAGGTAATTACAAACCCACACACACACGCACACACACACACACACACACGACATCACCATCGCATAGATTCCTTGCCTGCCTTCGGCAAGAAATCAAAAAGGGACAAAACGAAATTTCCGACTATTGATTATGTTCAAAATTCAAAAATAAAAAAAAAAAACAAGAGCAGAAACATGTCTGTCTAAAGGATGGTAACCCTACCAAAACCAGCACTTCAAAGTATCTGCCGTTATTTAACCCGGGTAAAAGGCACACACTTACGATTCTGTTGGTCAAAAATGTAACATACTAACAAAGTGTCCCCGCCTGCAGTTCCAAAATCTGTCCAATCACTCAGCTTATCCCATTGGTAGGACATTGTTTGCTTGTTAAGAAAACTGATGCTATTAACCAAGCAACAATAGACACCTAAAGTCCAAATGTGGTTTTCACCAAGCATAAGTACACTACGACCTACATCGGAATGACCTGTCCGCTTTCTATTTATGTTAATTCAACTACATGTGAGTAAAACTTAAGTTGCAATTCACAAGAATTTAGTGTAAGTCAAAATGACTAGGTATAAGTTTCTATCCTTGATACTAAACAGACTATTATTATCCTTAATTAACCGTGTGCAACATCAAAAATCGGAATTTGTAAATTTTCAGTAATGTCAAGAGGCATTTTTGCCACCACAACGTTATATCAACTAGGAAACTTTTTTCTACTTACAGTTTTAGGGTGCTAATTTGCTTCATACCGAATCTAAAATACTGACAGTTTAGGTCCCTTTGAAATGCCATTTCCGAATCTGGGAGACATTTTGGCTACCGTAATCTTTCTACCATACTCGCAAAACAACGGATAGGCTCTGCTTAAAGTTACTTTATATACAAGTCGCCTAAAGCATTGCCTTGATTACCCCCTTATCCAGCAAAGCCCTCCGAATCAAGTGGGGATTTATTTTTTATTTCACTTTTCCACAATTAGTTCTCACCAAGTCTGTACGGTAACAATTATTAACAGGTCACATATATATAATTATATATATACATATATAACGCTGGATTCCACTTTAGGTCGAAATCGTCTAAAACACGACCTTAGGTCGACATATTTAAATTTCACATGTTTAAATGTATCTGCATATCAAGACACTATAAAATTCAAATAAAAATATCATAAACTTCAACAGCACCAACAATAATATATATGGTGTGTCTTATATTCATGACATATGTACAAGTAATAATAAAATTAACAAAATATTAAGGGTATTGCGCAATACTTATGTGTTTACTTAATGTACATTTTTGGACGACGCAAGATATAACACCCTCTTTTTTACGTGCAAATGTATATACCATACGTTGTGTTTACTACGCCTATATAAAGACACAATAAAGAGGAAGGCATAAATGTATTATATATGGCTTTATTATATATATAGAAGGTTTAAAAAAATGGCTCAAACATTCAGTGTACACTTAATATATATACATATATGTACATCTATATAAGACCTTAGGGAGACAATTTTCTTTATCTTAATGGGGACATTCGATGTCTCCTTAATGTTTTAGGTACTATTTCAAGGCATTTTTTGTATTGTCGGAAATAGTTTTAGAATGTTCTTTGGACTCTAATATCACATTTTGATAGTTTCAGGGTTAGGGGTTAGAAATTAGTGTGTAAATCAAGGAAATGTGTCCCAAATACACAATTTAGGGTTATATATATATATATATATGACCAATTTCATGGTTTTTTCTTGTCAAAAAGGGGGCTCTATCTGAAAAGAGAACACGTATTCAATATAAAAAAGAAGACTGAGTGTTATTCCATACTACAAGACACACTACGTTCCGTTTCATCCGAAGGCTCGTCAGGTGTGTGAGGGAGATTCAACTAGTAGCTGGCACCGTGCGTAGCAGAGGCAGTCGAATGATTCGACTACAATAGACAGATTACGAATTGGAGAGGAGAAACTTATTCAAATGCCGGCATTTACTGATCAGCTCCGTCCTGCTGTTTAGAATTTGGCTTTTTCTTCCATCATTATGAAGTACTTTTCCCATAGACACAATTGGCAGCGTTTGGATGAGTTTGAGCGGGGAGTTGTTAGGAAGGAGATGCAAACAGCCAAATCTGTCAGACAATATGTACTTGAAAATGATTTAAGCCTTTTCAGGCACTACTTCATTGACAGGTCTCTTTGTTCTCTTTTTAAGTCTCTGTTGACTAAACCCTTTTAATGATGATCTCCCACTTTCTTTTCCAAGTAATCCCGAGACAAAGACTATTGTCTATATATGCTTTGAAGTAAGGTTTGTTTCGC
>JAIZAY010000123.1:67500-92500 GCA_029531755.1 Holothuria leucospilota | reverse complement strand
TATCATATATATATATATCTATCATATATCATATATATATATCTATCATATATCATATATATATATATATATATCATATATATATATATATATCATATATATATATATATATATATCACATATATATATCATAGCCTTTCTGACCTTAAATTTGCAATTCTCTATGGCAACTTCAAAACAGCCCAGGATAGAAGCAACCGGGAGCTCAATACTATCTTACGCTTGAACACTCATAACACTGGACTTAACAAAGATCTAGCTTTTATGAGCTTCTATGCTCGGATGCATCCCGATAAGGTCTAGCCTCTTACTTATGTATGTTTCAGTACAACTGATGAAGAGCTGTGTATACTACGCTCGAAATATTTTGTTAAGTGTTTTACGTGAGGAGTTATAAAGTTGGAAATGAAAGTATCGTTTTTTCTCGTTTTTTGCTTCCTATGTCATTTTTTCCAACACACGCCAACTATCATATATATATATATATATATATATATATATATATATATATATATATATATATATATATATATATATATATATATATATATATATATATATTTAAATCAATTGGACTGAAGGAAGCAACATTTACATTGACAATTTCTCTAAAGCCGCCAAGAGGCATCTTGATGCCTTTTTAAGGAGTAACGCATCCGCCGGCAATCATACCAGTTTAACGAAAGGGGAGTTTGGTGCCATCAAGAAGCTACAAAACAACAAATCCATCATCATCCGTCCTGCAGACAAAGGAGGTGCCGTTACCGTCCTCACCACCAAGGACTACATCAATGAAGCCGAAACCCAATTGAAGGACACTAGATTTTACGTTCAACTGTAATCCCATCAACCGTTTTAATTCTAGTACTGAGGAACTCTTGGATGATCTTTCAGCACGTATTTTTTGTACGGTAAGCAAACTACTCCCCTCCAAACCTAGAATATGCTACTTTTACACCCTGCCCAAAGTTCACAAACTTCCTAAGGTTCTCCACAGCTATTTAGCTGGTAGATCTGAATCCAGTTCCCCGGCCCTGATTGTAACAATTTAACAGTTCCCGAGATTTGCCGCCTAGCTAGGATTCACTCCGTTGAAGTACCAGGCAGACCTATTATTTCGGTATCGGGACCCTCCCTGAAGGCCTTTCTGGCTATGTTGATAGTATCCTCAATCCCCTACTTCATAAAATTCCTAGTTACCTTTAGGATACCACGCACTTTCTTAGAACTGTTTCCGATAAAGGCACCCTCCCAAAGAATGTTCTCTTTGTTTCTACGGATGTTACCTCACTTTACACAAACATTCCACATGAGGAAGGTGCTCTTGCTTGTAAGAAATTTCTTCTCCATCACCCTCGATCTCAGAAGACTCCTTACTTCCGCCAAATTACCCACCAGCAGCCAGTATTGCCCATTAAGGGCAATACTGGCTGCAACAAAAAGCGCTACCAGATCTGCAAACACATCACCCTTGGAAAACATGTCAACATCCCCAGTGTTAAATTTTCCATGAATCCCCCTAATCTAAATTGTGACTCTTGTAATGTTGTTTACATTTTTTACTGTAATTTATGTAATCTAGGTCTTTACGTAGGTTAACACCCATAAAAAGTCTATTCGTGACAACACTCCAGGTTTCCCCGTGGCGGAGCACTTCAATCTTCCCCGCCATTCCCTTGAAAATCTTAAAGTCACCCTCGTTGCAAGCAATTTTGTTTGTACTTAACACCGCAAGTCCGCCGAACTTAATTGGACCTCGGTGTTTTGAATCAGTACACTTTCCATCAGACAACGTAATTGTTTATTCCACTTATTTACACCTTTTCATCACCTATCATCTTGTGTTTTTAAGCTGTATCTCCGCTGTTGGCTAAGTTAATTATTGTAGTCACTTCACTGTCTGATCTCGCTGACGAAGGTTCCAGGGGAACCAAAAATTTCGAATTAAATCTCGGATTATTTTGTTCTTCTTTAAGTCAACTAGTGATGCATTTATTTGTTTCCTGTTTTACGATATATATATATATATATATATATATATATATATTTAAGACATTTTAAGACTGAAGAGTGTGGGCTACAAGCCCATACGAAACAAATTTGTATCTTGAAAATGTCATAGAGTTTACTTATTATTTGGATTTATATATATATATATATATATATATATATATATATATATATATATATATATATAGCAGGCTCGAAATAAAGACGATCCTGCAACTCAAAACACACACTACTGGTCTGAATAGAGGTCTTTCTTCTATGAGCACTCATGCACGAATTGCCCCTGATGTATATAACCTTTAAGTTTTTCCCGTTACTTTGTATTCACAACTGAAGAAGAGCTTTTGACTGCTCGAAATATTTTGTTTTCGTTTGTAATGTATCAGTTGGCATTCATGTATGTTTTTTTTCGGCGTTTTCTTTCTATATATATATATATATATATGTATATATATATATATATATTTATACAAAAACTTGCAACCTGTTCAGAGCCGAGAAATACTTCATTCTATTGAAGTCAGCCCAGTGCACCCTTAATGAAAGAAACGAGATAATGACAAAATGCACTTATGAGTGCACCCGCCGTGTACGAAACTGTCTGCCTTGCCTCTAAACCACGCCATCCATTTTTATTTTTTATACAGAAGCTCTTCTTAAGTAGAATCGTGCACTTTCGGAGGTGTCAACCGAACTTTCACGTTATATATATATATATATATATATATATATATATATATATATATATATATATTATATATATATATATATATAATATATATATATACATTACCGCCTGTAAAATCCATTGTTAAAATCAATTTAACGGCCCGGCGCGTAGTGACTTTGCCAAAATTGCATTTCACTCTGGAATTACAGGTTCCGGGCAGCTGAATAGAGTGCCATACCGAATGTTGTCCCATTAACTAACACACCTTTTCAAGGAAAGTATTTAAACCTGCACTTGATAACACCCGTAAAAGTTAAACTCTTCTTTGTCCAATGTACCTAAACTATCACCAACGTCGCATATAGTAGACTATTACTTGTGGATGATTACTAACAGCATGTTATTATGTCAATAGAAAAATGAAACGATATTTCAATAATTTGAAATCAATCAAGGTAGCAAAACTGACGTAAATAAAGTAAAAGAGCTGGGTGAAGTACCTTTGTGTATTTGTTGGTTCTCTGACTGTCTCTTCCTGAAAAATGAACTGCCATTTGTAAGCGATAACTGTTGGAACAGTCAAAGTAAAACGTCTTTTGAGCTGTCCATGGTCGATAACCCCTCCTTTTTTGATATCGTTCTAGTATCTGCAAATAAAAGAAAAGTATATCGTTTTCATCATTTATTACAGAGTGCATAATTTTCTTCCAAAGAAGAATTCCCTTCTATCATTCCTTTCGGAAAGGAAATAATACATGTCAAATTATGTAAGTTTGACCGGTGCCCGGTGGCGCTGGGCATTGACAGTGTAGAAGATCTTGACATCATTCTCGAGTTATCATGTTAAGATGCTGTTTTGCAATTTGACCTATATGGAGCTAACGTCAGCATTGAACTCCACCACAATAACTGTATTATTAGACTTTGTTGAGGAGCGTCTACATGCTAAGTGAATCCCTCAAATTTTCACATGTCCAAATGTCATGTCAACGAAGTTTTTCAATATGACTTTCGATGACCTAAAATAACCTTGTCCTCACCTAAAGCAATATGAAGCTTTAATACAATGTAGGACAGGTATATGCATAGTATGAGATTTTTGAAGTTAGTTAGATGGGACTTAACGACACATCAACACTAATGTGTTATGCAGTGTCATCTAGAAGAAAAAAAAACGGTAAAACTAAAAAGTAAAAACGTTGGGGAAAATCCTAAAATGTCTAGACAAAAGCAAATGCGGGAGTCATGTCAAAACTTTCTGTAAAGGTTACTTTCTTTGAGAAAGTCCAAAATGACAGAGGGGTCTACGTGCTCAAACAATGTCTTCAGGTCTGGCACAGTGTAATACTTCTGACGAATATGGGAGTATTCATAGCAGTCGACGAGAATGTGACTGACGGTGACATCGCAATCACAGGGGATACAATATGGTCTCTCTTCCCCGTGGAGCAAATAAGAGATTTTTGAAATTTGGATACCTTTCTTAAAAAGTTATCTTAATGTGCATCTCCTAATTTCACTTCCGATGACCTCAAATAATCTTTGACCTAAACGCAACAAAAAGAAAAAGAAAACCTTTTCGAAGTTGATGCAGAACATCCACAATGTATGCTAACTGTGAGATCGGTCAAGGTTAACGTTCAACAAATATCGTGTTTACGACATTTAATACCATTTGACATAATTATGTTGCTCTTGTATGACGTCTGACCTACATAAAAATGACATAGCTCTTGTTCTAAATACACGTCACCTAAATGCTAAGAATGGGATCCCTGAATGTCTTTCTTTCTTTTTGAGGTATCATGTCCGCAAGCAGTTTATAGAAACAACACTGTTGTTTATCCTTAAAATAACAGACGTACACATAGGGGCGTCAATCCGTATTGAAGTGTGAGGGGACACGCATGACCAGGCGCGTAGACAGAAATTTGTCAAGGGGGGGGGGGGGCGAAGCGGTAGATTTTGCGAGGGAGCGAAGCGAGCGAACGCGCTTGCGCGGGGGGGGGGGGGGGTGGGGGGGGGAGAAGCTTTTGTGTTTTTAACGTGAAAATATGTGATTTGGTGCATACTTTATATGGTAATTTGTATGCATAAGGAGACATATTATTATGTATTTTATGAAATATTCTGTAGGAATAACCATATAGGAATACACACATATTGCTGGCAAATAATTTATCATTCTACAAGTATGCAGAATCACATGACAGCTTCAAATGAGTGTAAGGTGTTGCTTTTGTACATAGGCCTAAGAGTTGGCAAGTATGCTGCCAGTGCTCCGCGCCAACCCATGAGTTGGCGCTGAGCGCGAGAAAATTTTGGTCCAAAATGCCTCCCAGATCCCTGGAAATGGCACTTTCCAGGCCTATTTACTGTATATAAATAGGGGAAACACTAGTAATACTGTAAAAAAGACATAAAAATACCAAAATTTTGCTCAGGGGGGGGGGAGGCGCTCCCTTCGCCCCCTTGGCTACTCGCCTGAACATGAATTAGCACAAACTATCAAGCCCTGTTTTATTGAAAAGGGCGTGTCTTTCTATAGGCCCTTAATTCCCCGTGTCCCCTCTTTGTGATGACTGACGTTGTCCTGTTCTAATAAGAGTTAGGATTCCAAACACTGGCGTAGCCAGGACTCTTGTTTGGAGGGGCCAACTGCGGGGCCTGATCGCCGGCCTGGGGAGGGTTCTAAGGAGAGGGGGTGCCTCATCCCCTTTGAGAAATTTTTGAATATTTAAGTACCCTTAGGTGCAATCTGGTGCAACATTTAGCATCACTTGAAGCCAATTTTTGTGTTCCGGTATCGAATTTTTTCAGAGTTCGATGGGGGGGGGGGCATGACCTCCTGCCTCCCCTCTGGCTACGCCAGTGATTCCAAAGACAACATGACCATCATAGATGATCTGCTAGTTGAAATACACGGAGTCCAGGGAATTACTTCAAGATGTTACTTTAATCATGTCCAAAAATAGCTGAAACCATGCTCCGCAGCGTTGATCATTGTCAGAGATCATGGACCCCAGCCACGCCCGTAGCTAGGGTCAGATGTTTTGGGGTGTGAAGGTCCCCAATTCGGACTGGTTGGATGTTTTTCCAACAGAGTGGCGGCGTTTTAATTGCACTTTGTTATGCGCTCTGCATTTTGTATACAGCTGTGGTGATCCTTCCTTTGTCACTACATAAAGGTGGCGTCCTGAGGGAGGGGCCTGAGGGGGTGTCCCCTCCCCTTTGAGAAATTTCGTTAATTTAAGGTTGCTTAGATGCAAAATGGTGCTGTCTTTGGGATATTTTTGGAGCTGATCGTATATGGCTGGAAAATGTCCATAACTTAGTGAATTGTAATTTTCCGGCTGCCTGGATGCTTTTAATAACTGCAGTGGCGACGCGTAAATTGAACCTTTTTATGCACCATGCGTTTGTATACAGCAGTGGGAATCCTTCCTTTGTCACTAAATGAAGTTGTCCTGGGGGGGGGGGTGTCCCCCTCCTCTTTGAGAAATTTTCGTAAATTTAAGGTTACTTAGATGCAAAATGGTACTATCTTTGGTTTATTTTTGGAGGGTTTTCAACAACCTTTCTGAAGCCCCCCCCCCCTTTGGCTACATTTTTGGCAGTTTTTCCGCAAAAATACCTGCATTGATTCAACAGAAACTTTCTTGGACTATTATGAAAATTTTCCTTTCCTTCGTTCTACATTTTAAAAGGGCATCTAAAGCTGGCAAATGCCTGTATAGGACCTCCTGGATGGTCTGGGTCAATTATATAAATGGGGCAATGGCGTAATGTTATTACCTGACATGTAAAATGGTAATATAGATTATGACGCTAAGCACTTTACATCTATCGTATTTTTACTAATTTTGAACGAAAATCCAGACGAACAGCTTCCAGCAATGGAGAATCGGCAGGGGAGGGGGGAGAGAATAGGCGCAGTAAGATGATGTTAGACTTCCCTGATAGGTGTAGCAAAGGTGTGAAGGACTAACAAGTGCGTTTCAGCTTTTTCTTCGTAAGTGTATTAGCAATCACCATCCATACCGATAATGGCTTCGCGTGAAGCGTTTGGTAAAAGTTTTTAAAAAATGTATAACGGCAACAACGTGCTTTAAAGTTTCAACCTTCCACATCATGCTTACAAATTAGATTGAAGGATCCCGTATTAATGCGGCGCCCCTATACAGATGTTTGGAGATGTATCTCTGTTTTCGGAAAGTGTTGTGGTCAGAATAGTTCCTTGTATAATCACCTTTTTAATGGTCATGAGATGGAGTGCAAACTGTGACGCATGCGCGCGAGACGCGCCGAAATTTTTCATTAAATGAGATTTCCCTGACAATATCTGCATTCAGAATCTGCATCGAGACACTTTCAACAAACCTACATGCCACTCAAAAAGCCAGTCAAATAGAGCCACGACACTACTCTTTACGAAGTGTAGGGAGACATTTGATATTGTGTCCCCCACCCATCAAAATGTGGGGGGGGGGGACATGTCCCCTCTCCCCCCAGGATTGACGCCCATGCGTACACACTTAGTATCAAAAGATATCCTCCCTGTCTTGAAGTGTGTTGTTTACAAGGTTTTCAGTTTTTACCTCCTGCACAATAAAACGTTTGCGCTAAAACCATTTTTATCAGTAATATCTCGCTTCATTGCATCTGTTACCTAAGTTAACGAGGACACAACCGTAACACCTGATACAGGTAACCTTCACATTGAAGTACTTGATTGACAGCACCAGAACTACCCCAATCGCTGGAATATCTGCAATCCCTGCCACCTACAGCAACTGAACTCTAAGTAATTGCAGTATAGGAGTAACCAAAGAATTGTAACAATTTAATACAAAGGGGAAGAGATTGCTTAGTTGAGCTTGCACTAATTAGATATACCTCAGTTAGACAATAGAAAAATGAGGTTCGAAGATCACCATTTAAGCGCCTTCAGTTCAGTACGTGTAACCTCCAATGACTTTGATCTCCACTGAAAGCTACGAGAACCTTACCTAATATTTTTAAACTATGTACAAGTATGAAATATGAAGCCTAAACATCATTATTACTTTGAGATATCGAGTTACAAGCAGGTTACAATTTTACTGAAGTTTCATATTGGTTGACCTCAGATGAACCTTTATCTCCACCAAAAATTTTTCGCCTTTCTCCTAACGATGCCAAATCCATATACTAAGTATTAAAAATATCCATCATTCCTATCTTGGATTCGGCGTTTACCCCAGGTGACCTCAAATGGCCTTTGACCTCCACTTAAAAATGGGAATCTTTCTCATAATATGACAAATCTCTATACCAAGTTCGAAATTACCCAGCTGTCTTGAGATAACGAAATTACACGCAAATCGTTACACTTACATTCACCCTCACACACATACACGCACTCGCTCCTGTGATTGCACAGATTCATTTTGCGTTGGGCAAATCTTAGAGACTTAATAGTGTACAGTCTTAGAGACTGTATTCTATTAAACATATCAGTTAATTTAGAGACTTTTTTACTTAAATTTTCTATATTTTCCTTTTGGCAGAAATTTTCTGTATCTTTACAGACAATTTGTATTGCAACAATAAAAAATATTGCTTAACATGTTTTCTGTTTATTTGAGAAATCTTTTTTTCCTATTTTTTAAACCAAATTTTATTGCACTGTTAAAAATATTTGTAAATTTACAGATATATTTTTTTGTATTTTGTTGATTAAACATAAATATATTGTCATTTAACAAACATTCATTTGTTTTTCAACTTATTAAAGGTTCGGTTTTTCAAAAAAGTAAAGGCTTACTTTATTGTGTTGTGCCACTAAGTTTTTAGGTGCATTGCAAGGCAAATTACAACGGAAATTTCAGCAGTCATGGTAAGATGTCACGATGACTGTAACAGCACGCATCAGGGCATAGACTAAAATTTGTGGCTCTTTGTCAAATTAGGAAGAAAAAATTATGGCTAAGGGTCACGAGTAGGTATAGCCTCGATACTCCACATAACATATACGTGAGAATAGTGTAAGGTCTAGTTCTACTTAATATGAGAAGTAGCTATCGTGATGACCTTCGTACCTAAATAAAAATACCGGTTGTCACAAAAGACTTTACGAAAACGTGGCGAATAGTTCTTTGAGCGTCCCTACATGTGCTTCTCTAATATCATTGGAAATGTATGCCCCCACTAATGTCCTACATACCTCCCAAGATCCCTTAAAACTTTTCTTCAGCACTTGCCCACATTTAGTGTGTACAAAGCATTGATAATTCAGAAGGCAATAGGTTCAACTTTTGAGAATAATATCTCTGGATTTTCAAAGTCTACAAATAAATTTTTCATCTCATCGGTCACAAAAATAACTACGTTTCTTTGGGCATTTCAGTCTACGTAATTTTGCAATCAGGTTCGAAATTATTCTGGAAATGTTTTGGCACACTTTTCTAGGGACCCAGTCTACCAAAGGTGAATCCAAAACTGGAGACTCCGCTGTTCGGCATTTTATCCGTAATATGATCTACGTTCGGGCTCGATTTGTTAGGATAAACTGGTGTTTGCTGTATTTACATCTTATAACTATTGAAAAGTCTTAAATTTATCACCAAAAAGTGATGAAATGAAAATGCAACTAATATGCTTACTTTATTTTGTTGTGTATTATTAATATGGTAAAATTGCTAGGCTAGTTCAGATGAACGCGGTTTCAGATAAACGGGGTTCGGATAAAGGGGATGTTAATGTAAGTCACAGCCTGTAGCACGAATTAACCCGCAAAGGCCTGGTAAAATGAAACTTATATAGTTCGATATTTGATGTAGAAAGCATTAAAAATCCAGAATATAGCTACTGTTTCCATCAAAATCCATCAAATATTGACCATTTTGCGGGATTATTTCCATTTCACACTTGTTTGTTGAATAAACATGGGCTAAATATGTATCATGGGTATCCCCGATGGATTTTTTTTTATGGAAGTTAAAATTGTTTTCTTGAAAAACAGTGATATCACTCACAAAGCTGTAAACAATCTGATCAGTAATTAAGAGAGAATCTTCAAAGCGGGATAACACAAGAAATGCTAGCACTGTGCAACACCCTACGTCATTATTTCCGCATAGGCTATGTGTTATTTGAGAATCCATCAAATTTTGAAGAGGTGTATTTTAAAAACGGTAAAAGATGATATTGAAGTATTTCTAAAGGATCTTTCATTGGGAAATTTTATTCTTCCAGTTGAAAGTAGGTCTCTATAAGTGTCAAATTAACCAAATTGAAAACAGTGAAGGGAATGCATTGTTATGAGGCGGAATGGGTTACATCAAATGTTTCTGTGTCCCCATTTTTTCCTAAATTAACATGACACTTTCCTCAAAACACACCGGGCTACATGTTGAGTGCATACGACTATACATAATTAATTGCCTCTAAAAGGCACTTATTTTCAGAGCCCTTCCCCACATCTGTAGTAAATTGGTACGTGTCTCATTATTACTTTTGTACAAGACATATGATATCCATTGTTCCAAAGCCTCATGCAACTCTTACCATCATTTATCGAGTATCCTTTCACAATTTCCGGGCATTTTTAATCCGACCGGACTCAGTCTGAGTCAGGCTATGACAGAAAATCGTCAATTTTTATAATCGTGGTCCAATAAGTGCAGCGGCTTAGCAAGACCGTCAGAGGCCCATGGACAAGAGACACCGAGGGGCCCCCAAACCAATGGTATCATAAACCCATTTTCCTAAGAGCCCTCCAATCTCCATGGGGAGATCCGGGGTAAGAGTGAGACCTTGCACACACCAGATCCGGGTTTAGTGCCGTACCCCATTCTTGCCTGGTTTTTCAAAAGTAGTTCTGCGGTTGTTGATAGCTCTGTGATTCCTTTCGAATCTGTACTGGGTGGTTAAACGGTAGGCAGAGTAACGATTTTATGAGATTTTTTGCGCATTTGGCTGGGGGGGGGGTTCTTTGAAACCTCGGGGCCCCTGGACATTGTCCACCTTTCCACCCGCTTGCTGCCCCAGTGAAAAACTGCAAATTTATCAAAAACATTTGAAAATATCCTGAATCGCCAATCGACATCTACCAAAGGCAGAAGAAGAACCCCTGGGTCACTCTACTTCTGTTTCCTATGACTTTGTTTGCCTACCTAATAGGGAATTAAGGTAAACAGTTGGCCCGGCTCCAACATTGGGGAGTGCAGGGACACAGCTAAAATTTTCTTTAAATGATGAGTTGCTAAGCCATTTAATTCAGTGGCTCAGTCCGGTAAGGGAACGTGCATGGGAGATGCGTGCTTCCCTGATCAATTTCGTTATTATTTTGAAAAAAAAAACGGAAGATTTTTTAAACAAATGTTTTTGTAGGGGCTATGCTGGGTGTGTCTCCGACTAAATGATGGATTTACTTTAATTGTTTCCTCTCACAAATCGTTCGCAAAGTATCACAGTTTGCCAATCCTTTGCATTTAACTTTCAAAATTTCCCCCTCTCTGGGAGCTTTCAGAATAATTGATGGAGTGTTTGTTACCAATAGTCTTCTAAAAATATTCACATTGTTCATCGGTGAGGTTTTTACAGTTAGCCTGATTATTCGCGTGCATGATTTCTGTGAGGATGACCACAGCATTGCCATATTGTGAACCAGGGGAAGTCTTTTTGTCCTCCCCTACTTCAAACCCCAGCCTCAAATTGGCAAACACATTGTCGAGAAACTGAACATCAAACGTAACAATCTGACCAAGACCCTAGCCTGAACTGACCTGAAACAATAAAATGACATCATAACTCCTTGTACTTGTTTCCTAAACAGCATATTTTTTTGCCTTGGACAGTCAAATACATATGGCAATACGTTACCTATCTTGCAGTCATGTTAAGTGTGTTAGAAATAATGTAAGAATTTGACTAACTGAATGTGTTGGTTAGTGTCTACATAAATGCCACCATTTTGCATGTAGGCATCATCAGAATGAAGATATCTTCCAAACGTGAAGGAGCTGTCATCTCCCATTCTACACCGTCTCAGATATACAAATATACACACCTGTCATGGATCAGCTTTCCTTAATCTAAACATCTGTTTGTATTGGACTAAACTGTTTTATTCAAGTTTACAGAGTAACAGCATATACTGTTATCCGAGAGAAAGTAGTCTTAAGCCTCTTTTCTCTGTGGAAGCATAAGTTTCTACAACTGTTGAGTATTCGTATAACTTAAAAAGGCCTGGAAACTTTCATTTCCTGTTATATCTGAGACATTTAGGGTAAGCGTTTTTCTTCGCACCCTAAACGCCCACTGATGGTGACGCTTTGCTTGGATTGTGCCACATATAATTCAGTTAACATGCAATATTAACCTGCGTATAACAATTGCTCGATTGTAAATTTACATGACGGTATTTCATAATGATGTTTAGATAACACTGAAAAATAACACTTAGGATAACACTTACCAAATACTCCGATGGTATATCATTACAAAAGCAAACTTCAATGTCAATTGCAGTAGAGTCACATGTTTCCTTCTTAAATGGCACGAACCCCACTTTCTTCTGGTCCACGTCTAACATGAAAGTAACAAGCTCAGATAGGCACTCTAGGGAGTATTCACAGGTGTGCTGTTTCACTCTGAATTCTTAGGTGTTGAAAGGAAAGATAACTGTTACTTAATAGTACGGAAATGTGTGCCAATTTTAGAGTAAATGACCTATGAAGGAGCTGGGTTAATAAAACAACATTTTCCATAGGCAAGTGAAAAGGCCGTATAATGATAATGATTTATCAGGCGGATAAAAGGAAAACAATTCAATTCAGTTCCTTTATTTGATTTGTTTTGATTTATTTTATATCTCCAGTTGGGTAATATGACAACAACAATTAGGCCCAATTACGATAAACAAGCAAAATAGAAACAGTAAAGAAACAGAAAACATTATACACTAAAATAAGAAATATTTTGCGAATTATAGAATAGTTATAAGGAAAAGAATATAAAGGATCAGAAAAAGTAGTTTTTTGAAGTCTGGCCTTTGCCCTAAAGTAAGGAAGCCAAAATAAAAAAAAAAAAAAAAAAAAAAAAAAAAACAACGAAAAACACAAAACTCAATAAGTGGGTACAAAGGAGGGTTAAGAATATAAACTTGCCAAAGACAACAGATGAATTATGGCAACATATCAATCAGGTAATTTTTAATTTTTTTTTGAATGATGCTAAGGAAGAGTAGTTCCATATATTTAAAGGGAGGGAATTCACTAATTTAACACCTGCACAATGAACTAGAGATTGCTTAACACGGGTTCTGGACAGAAGGGGATGCAACTGATTTCTTACCTGAGTATTATAGGAATGATAGTCAGAATTAAAGTTGAAATAAGTTTCAAAATCATTTTGAAGGAGACCGTGATAATAGTGATACATAAATATGCCTAACTGGTAAGTGTAAAGTCCAGAATTTGGATGTAGCTCCTTAAAAATTGCTGTTGTGTGTAGCCGATACGCCACGTTACATATATTTCTGACTGCACGCTTTTGAAGCTTATGCAGGTTGCTGAGTGAAGTAATTTGAGTATATCCCTAAGCAACAAGGTTATAAGTTAAATGGGAAAGAATGAGAGAATCATAAGAGGTTGAGAAGTGCTTTTATGGGAAAGAAGTGTTTTAGTCGATTAAGGACTCCGCGTGTTCTTGCTACTTTGTTACTTACAGAGGAAATATGATTTTTCCGATCTAATTTGTACTTGATGTGAATTCCTAAAAATTTAGCATGTAGTGAAGGCGTCATAAGATGAGTACTTTAAATATTTAAATCAGAAGTTCTAATATCAAATAGTAACAACTTAGTTTTTTTGTTTTTAAAGCCAACTTACCTGCTGTTTACCTACAACTGAATTTATGAGAGAATTCATGAGTTAGAACTGGAAGAACATCATCAACAGAAGAAGTTTGCAAAGAAACAGCAGTATCATCTTCAAATAATATAAAGTCTAACACAGAAGAGGACCTATTAATGTCATTTATATTTACAAGAAACAGTAAAGGTCCTAATATTGAAACTTGTGGAACACCCATATTATCGTGAGCTAACACCTTTAAAGAAAACAAAATGTGAACGATTTCTAAAGTAACTTTTAAACCACGATAAAAAATTCCTGTTATACCATACAAAGAAGTCTACTGATTAAAATGGTGTCGTCGATCGTATCAAAAGCTTTTGATCGGTCAAGAAATTAGGCAGCAGTTGACAGTTGCTCAATTAGTATCGAGACCTTAGGCAATTTTTTAGTAAGGTTAAGGGCAGCCATGTACGAAGCATGAGTTAAACCCGAAAACCTTACTGATTTGTACAAAGTATACCATTTTAGAAATAAAGTTATACAGTCTATTATAAATTAACCGTTCAGCAATCTTAGAGATAGGTTATATAGAAATAAGCATATAATTTTTATAAAGTTTGGGTATCACCTGATTTAAAAAGAGGGATAATCTTAGCAATTTTAAGTTCAGAAGGAAAGATGCTAATAGCAAAAGAAACGTTGATGATATAAATCAAGGGATAGCAACAACATGACAAATCTGCTTTATTCAAATCACTGTAAATTTCACCAAACCCACATCTCTTTCCGTTTTTTTTTTCCATTTCCATAACGATGGCTGACAATTCTTCAACACAAGTAGGAAACATAAAGAACGATGCCCGGGCACTGGTGGGAATAAAACTCAATGGATTTACGTTTACTGACGAAAGATTGTTAGCTAATGAGTGAGACCCAAAATAAATATTAAAATTGTTTGCAATATGCAAACGATCGTTAGTAAGACCATCCCGACACATGAAAAATTCATCAGAGTGTACCTTACCATTTTTAAAGAATGTTATTTAGAATTTTCCTCTATTACTCTTGTTAGATTCATTGAGGTTATGATAGTACATTTTCTTTGCTATTCGAATGGTTTCAGTTAGCACATTACGATACAATGGTACAAGTAAGACGTGGTGCGGGGAAATAATTAACATAACGCTAGGTGCGCACCTAACTAGCTTTCAAAAGGCTCAAGTCCACAAGACCTCAGTTTTGGAAAGTGCGTTAGGATCCGAGTAAATTGCTTAACATGGAGAAAGTCTGCGTGGGCTCGTGGATTGCTGGCAAGTGGTCAATACGACTCCTAGGCCTTAAATATCATACCAGAAAGCAACAATTTGGAGTTCACATTAGAGGTTACTTCTCCTCTGGCGTGGGTGGGGAACCGTTTTCCTCTAAAAGACCATTTTAATGGTCACAATGCCACTTGCGAGCAGGTAGTTTCATGATCGGATAGGGGAGCGCAGATTTGAGAGAATTTTTCCCATTAAATTGCACGTAACTCATTACAGTAACAGTTATAGCCATAAAATACTTTCCCTATATGCTGTTTTCCCATATGGTGCACCAGCCTATGTCCCTGATGGAGTTTATTAGATTAAATCTAGTGAGATACCAAAGAAAAAGGCCCCGAATCTTTGAACAATTAAAAGTTGTAGACATTTGAATGAAGCACATTTCTACTCTTTTGTAAAGGCAATTGGGTGCATACTACTGACCAGAACACAAATACCGACTGCAGTGGTCAAGTGGTTAGAGCATCCGACTTGCAGCCGGAAGGTCTAGGGCTCAAATCCTGGCCGGGTCATACCAAAGACTTTAAAAATGGAACCTACTGCCTTTGTGCTTGGTGCTCAGCATAAACAATGGAGTAGGGAAAACAAGCCAGTGAGCCACAACTGGAAAAAAGGCTGTGGTCGTCTCGACTTGAACCAATTGGTTGGAAACTGGGACGTTAAACCTCATCTAACCTAACCAGAACAGAAATAGGCCTATCATAATTTGAACATTGATTTAAAATAAAGTCATAATAAATATGCTTCTACGATGAATGTGTGCGAAGCAGGCCGGAAAAATAATATTTAATTTTACTTAACTTTTTCTTTTCATTGCAATGTTTAATTCCACTCATTCATTGTGGGGGGGGGGGAGGGGGATTCTGACCCCCGGGCTACATTTCAACTAACACGGTTCCAGTGCAAATAATTGTTACGTTTCTTGCACGAAGAAGACGTGACAGTGTACTTCTTTTCAATGCCTTGCATCGTATCTTTCTATAAAGATGGAAAGTTATTATCAAAAGTAAAAGGCTTCTGCACGTGGACATGTCTACCAACAAGGTATACAATACTTGCCGCGTGGCAGTTCTATACCTGAAATATCTGGACAATCGTTAGCAGGTCAAATGGTGGACACAAATTATCACTACTGGTATCATTTCGTTTGAAGCTTGCCTTCCACTATCATCACTTAAGCTTTCTATCTATCTGGCATTTTGATTATGAATTGCCTAGCGGGTATATCAGCCATAAACGAACAGAGATGTGGATGTTTCCCACAACGGCTTTAGGTGACTTGATCTAAACTTCATTTCTATCCTTTCAATGGATAAACAAGTCCTATTGTCAGAGTGTGAATGCATCGTTGTAGCAAGGGACATCCTCCAGGGGACGGCATACCTACCCCAAGTGCTTCTAAACATCGTTTACTTTACTGAACAAGGCAAAAGTGGGCTTTGAAGACCTTTTCCTAATTTAAATGTATTTAAGTGGTCGACTCTCCTCCTAATAATTTATCCTTACACTCTAAATGCAAAAGAGTGAAATTCACTCGAACAAAGACTGTAGTTTGGGACCACTCCTTGTAAGAGTGAATTTCACACAGGGTGGAGTGAAAATTCACTCCAAGTAGAGCGATATTTCATTCCATGCGAGGGAAGTATCGCTCTATTTGGAGTGAATTTTCACTCTACCCCGAATGAAATTCACTTTTACTAGGAGTGGTCCAAAACTACAGTCTTTGTTGGAGTGGATTTCACTCTTTTGCATTTAAGAGTGTAAGCAGTAAAACCCATGCTTCAATGACCTCACGGATGTCTATATCCTGCTTCCATCGAATGGACTGTTAGGCTAGGATACCTTTCTCGTAGGACTGGCCACGAGGTTTGCAACCTTCTTCATTACCCGTTTACCTTGTCAACAACTCCAAGAATATCCACACGGTCGTAAAGTGTCAGCGGCACTGGCTTAACGTAATTAAGATATTTGTGTACCTAGAACACTGACTGGATTATGGAAGGATTCTCCAGACATGTACGACAAACCAGCTTCTAAGACTTTGGCTAAGTTTGTCCATCTCAAGAATCAGAGCCTTCCCCATGCCAGCGTTGCTTGTTTATTATTGTTCTAATGGACATCCGAAAGGGTTGCCTCTTTCTTACAAAGCAGATAATATAAGCTGTTCAGACCAGAATAAAAATTGTAGGCAGGAGACATCTTCCCGCACTGCGGAAGATTGGTTTACCCTCCTCGGTATTTTGGAAGCCTTTTTCATGAATATTGCCGTTTCTCTTGATTCCATAAAAACTGCATCCCGGAGCTTTGATCATACCCTCACCAAAAATATTATTGTTCCCGGTGACTTCACCGTGAATTCACTGTGACTTCGCAGCGAAGGAATATAACTTTCCAGGAAGGCTTCACATGGATTCACTTTTGCTGCGAAGTCACTGCGACTTCACGGCAGAGAGATTAGACTTCTTCAGGGACATCACTTCAGCTGCTTTGCTGCGGCTAGTCGCGGCAAGGTCACAGCAAGACTAAATCACGTCACCGGAAGACTGTTTTGCTTTGAGTAGTCGCAGCATGGTCGCAGCAAGATGTTACATCTCTGTCCTTTTTACGTACATAGAAACAGGCACGAAGAAACAAAGGAGAACTCAAACCTGACCGGACAAAATCACAACTGTGAACTATTTACAGAATTCTGAAAATTGCGCTAGCAAACAATATTTCTACGATAACTATGTACAAAACCACCCCGAACCCAAGCCAATTACATAGGACTATTTACAATCACAATGTTTACAAATTAACTATCACCCGGCCCGCCCGCACCGAAACAAGTGGACCCCACCGCCTGCCGAACGTCGACCTCGGCATATGGACGAAGTCTGCCTCCACCCTCAGCTTAATCTTCGTCCTCACCGACGCCAGGACGACGTCCGCGGGCCTCCCCTCTCCCCTAAATACAATATTACACCTGTCTCTCCATAAGGCCAGCTTTATGGAGGCCGAAACAAGGGTAAGTATCCCGCGAACACTTGTATTGCATGGCGGGGGTGATAGGCCATACAAAGCGTAATCCTGGCTGACCGCCCAGGTGTTGCAAAACGTGAGGCGATCAGCCAGGACTTGAAACCACTCCCAGAGGAGGGCCACAAAGCCACACTGCCAAAACCCATAGGTCACACTCTCCCACCTTGTGCATTCGGTGCGGGGGCAAATGCCATCTCCAAGACGCCACCGAAGGCGCTTGAGATTCGTTACGATGGCATCGTGTGCGATCCGCCACAGCAAGTCTCCCCGGCGGTAGTCGAGTGACCTGCTGTGGACTACACGCCACACTTCCGGCCCTGACGCATAGACGTTGGGTTGGACCTGACCAACCAAGTCATCAAAAATGGCCCGGTACAGGTCCCCCACACCGGACTGCAAAACATCCCCTACAGTTGACATGATACGGAAAGTGTCCCTCATCTGACAGCATGCCGTCGTGGGCCTCCAACTGTGAGGTACACTGTTGCTAAACAGGGAAGGAAAAACCCAACGGAACGATACCCCCCCCCCCCCAATAACGGACAAAGTAGGCAAACGGCAGCTCACTGTCAACGGCACAAAAAACACACTTGGTCAGGAGAAAACGGAGCTTCGAGGGAAAGTGCACGCGACCCAATCCCCCACACCTAGGGTCCTGATACACCACCTTTCTTCTGACCAGCTCCGTTTTCCCTGACCACAGAAATCTAAACACGGCCCTCTCGAGTCGCACCGGGACACCCTCAGGAGCAGCCAGGACAGTGCCTGGATACCACAAGAGAGGGAAAATGAAACGATTGATTACTGTTACCTTCCCCAACAGACTAATGTAGCGATCGCCGAAGTCCGTCAACCTAGCTTCCACCAGGTCCACTTTCTCATTCCAGGTAAGAGACTCGGGTGAGTCATAACCAAACCATATGCCGTTGATTTTCAAGGCATCGTCAACCCATGATGCCGCGAAGGGCAGTTGTTTCGTCCGCCGCTTCCCTAGACGGAGTCCTTTGGTCTTTTTGGAGTTTAATCTGGCACCTGTCGCCCTTTGAAAAGTAGACAGCGTGCCAGTAAGGGCCCTGAAGGAAGCTAGGTCGGAGACTACGCACGTGACGTCATCAGTATACTGGAGGCACTTGACTTCGGCTCCACCGGGTATGTGAAATGGTCTGAACAAGGACTCTACTTGGAAGGCTCGTGCGAGGGATTCACTAAACATAGAGTAGAGGTGACAGGGGACACCCCTGCCGTACCCCACGTTGACAATACATAAAGTAGAGATGACAGGGGACACCCCTGCCGTACCCCACGTTGGACTCTGAAGGGGTCCGACGGTACGCCATTTACAATAACACGACTATTTACACTATTATACAATAGCTTAACCCAGTCAACAAAGACTGGATTTAAACTAAACTTCGTCAGCACCTTAAAGAGAAAACCGTGATCAACCATGTCGAAGGTCTTCTCCTGATCGAGGGAGACAAGTGCACATGGAAGATCACGGTCCATCACATACTCAACTAAGTCCCGCATCAACCAGAGGTTCTGCTGAATACTGTGTCCCCGCACCGCACATGTCTGGAAAGGCCCTACAAGATCCGGCATGGCTGTGCCTAGCCTGTTACAAAGGGCTTTCGCCAGAATCTTGTAATCTACATTTAGCAGGGTGAATGGTCGCTTGTTTTTCGGTTCGAGGAGGTCTCCAGACTTAGGTAACAACTAACAATGTTATCCCGCCAGTGCGCTGCGAGGGGCTTAATGAGCCAGCAAGGAAGGCAGAGACGAATACATCGCGGAGATCGTGTCCAACAGTACCCCAGAAGAGTTTGTAAAATTCCACCGGAATACCGTCGGACCCGGGCGCCTTTCCGCCTTTCATCTTCGCCACTGCCTTCCAAAGCTCGCCGACAGTCAAGGGGGAACCAAGTTCATCCTTCTGCTCTGTAGAGGGGGTCTTGTGAATATTATCAAATAGGGACTGTTGGAGGCCCTCATCAACATTTGCCTGGGTGTAAAGCTGTTCATACAAGTTTTTAAATACTTCTACGATGTCAAGAGGGTCCTTCTGTACCGCGCCGTGGACGTCACGGACTGCCTTTATTCGACGGTCGATGGCATACTTCGTGACGTCCCGGTAGAACTTGATAGTTGGTTTTTCCTCCGCCTCCACGCAATGCACGCGGGCACGAATGCGGGCCCGTGTAGTTTCTGATCAAGATACTGCTGGATTACGTGAAGTGCGGAGGATGCTCGCCCCCGACGAAAACTCTAACTTAACTATTGTGCTATCTCGACCTCCGGGCAGAGCAGCGGTTTGTGTGGCTCTAGGCCACGAGGTATAGAGAAAAAAAACCTCAGAACTAGTTTTACAAAGGACAATAAACAGGATGAAGTAAGAAAAACACAGGCTACACAGAAACAAGGCACGGTCGCAAACAAATGGACACGACCAGACCTACTTATCAACTACAACACAAACACGGTTTAAGGTTTTATGCACAATTGCAATAAGTAGTACAGCTATCACACAGTGATAAAGGTTGAGCATGGCAAAACAACGAGAGCGAAACGAAAACGTCTGCTCTCGTCGAAGACCTGAACTGAACTCTCATGAAGTCACATCTCTCCATTGATCAGAGTACATACCTTCATTAATCTCCTCGTCCTCTGTGATTGGTCAGTTGATCAAGAGAGCCCTTTTTGAAAGGTGCACCTGTATATACCGTTTCCCACAGACACTGTGGTGGAGTTTATAGGAGTCCATATTTTCCATGCACTGTTAAAGTGAGCTTTTAGCAGTTAAGCGAAAGCGACTGTGCACTGAGCAGACAAAAATGGCAGTTGCAGGTTTACCAGAGTAGTTCCTTTAGTTTGGAGTGAGTTCCTTTAGTTTGTAGTATACTGTGGCGTTTTGTGCATGCATGGAACATAGGAGTGTTGGTTTGGTTAAAGTTAAGGTTTCATACTTCTGTAGTTATGACCTGGATTCCTTCGGACAGTAAGCATTTCTTGAGTGAGATTCTTTATTCAAGTTTTTATCAGCGGCGTAGCTACTGGGGGCCCTGGGTCCCCCAGATATTCGTCAGCCCCCCCCCCCCCCAGATTTTTTGTGTCCTAATAAAATGTGTAAGAATTAAGAAAAAATAAATGTTTGAACGGAAATGAACTTTGAAGTATGTCCTTCAAAAAATAAATAAATAAAATGTATAAGAATTAAGAAAAAGTAAATGTGTGGAAAACACATTTTTCGCAAGTATGAAATCAGCTTATAACTTTAAAATGCCTACTTTCACTAAATTAGGTATATATTCTGCACTGTCGTTTAATTCTCATATAATTCACTTGGACAATGAAACGAACGTCCCGACGACTAATTCGGATGTGACATTGTCAGGTTTAGACCCTTTCTGCCTTTCGGATGGCTGGTTGATTTACTGAAAACATGGCAACTTTACACTGAAGACCATTCTTGCACGACCATTCCTATACGGTATCATACACAAAATATGCCGTACGGTAAGGTACTGCGTTCGAATAATTCTTCTATCCTTAAGAAGTATGTCGTGTCTCTCAGTCTAGTGCACTGTAGAACTATTGTTTTCGACAAGTCCTCTTTTAGTAGTTCGCACTGGCGTCCGGATTTCATGTGTTTCCCACATGATCCCTACTTCTGCTTTGCGGGTTAAATAGTTTGAAAGATTTACTGGTGTTATTATAGGTCTGACCAAGTAATATACCGATGACTTGAGTCCGTGAACAAATACAGCACCATTTTGCATCTAGACACCATTAAAAACCGGAAAAATTTATGTCCTCCTTGCTAGAAAATAAATATGGTAACCCTAGGTTGGAGACAAATGGTATGATCTAGGGGATATGTAATTGAGTAGTGGACATGTAGCCTATGGATAGGGTGATGGACAAATGTAACAGAGATATATTAGAAGGTGAATATGGGAGAACAGCAGGCACAATAAATTAAAAGGGATGCATAATTCAGTATGATTCTTGTATTATCTCAGCGCAATATGATATCCACGGCCGTACACAGTGTGTGTGTGGGGGGGGGGGGCGGGCAATTACCCCCAGAAATTTTCAAAGTGCACCGTTTCCAACTTTGAGAATATACAGAGAAAACGCAGTAAAAATATAAGAAATAGCTGTGATCGTAATGACAGAACTTAAACAAATAGACAGATCAATATTTTCATGCCTATATCTGTACACATCACCAATCACTAACAGCTCTATTAGGATGTATTTTTAGCCTTCTTTTCTGAAATTCTCGCGCTACGCGCGATTATGCATAGCTACAATGTTGTTGTTGCTATAGGTAGCTTCAATCATCAATGACTTCAAAACGTTTTTAGACAGTGCTAGTTTAGTGATAAAAAACGTTTTATAACCAATAACCCTCCCTTAAACCCTCCCCCACAACGGAGTTTAATGGCTGAGGTCATGCTTCACATCATATCCACCACGCTCTCAAAAATGACTTTTGTCGCACTTAGTCACAACTACTTTTCGTTTTCCTTTTAAAGCTGAAATCCCTCAAATATTGCACCATTTGCTATCTATACGTCCTCCTGAAATTAGAAATTTTCACCAAGGGGAGGGAGACACCTGTTCCCTTTAATCCTCTCCCCCAGGCCACAGATCAGTAATGCCCACTTTTTGCCCCCCATTTTTCATGGATTGATATTTTCCCATTATTTGAGAAATGGCAGACATGAGATTCGAATTTCAAGGCTGGGTACATGCAGCTTAAAACACGTGGGAAGTGCCGTTTCCGGCCATCTGGAGGGTTTGTAAAGCCAAAAATTTTCTTGCACGCTCCGCGCCAATGATGGTGGCGCTCCGCTTAGATGGTCTTGACAAGCCTGGCCCTCGGCGGTGCCGCCCCCATTTGTTACCTAGGCCCCCTCCCTAAAAAATTCATCCTAGCTACGCCCCTGGTTTTTATTTGGTTATACAGTCTTCTTAGTGGATCTGTAATATTGCAATACATCAAACTGAGATACGAACAGTAAGGCTTTATGAAGAATGTAAGTTGAATGGCTGCATGAACAATTCTTAGTATCGCACTAATTGTGCGATTGCAGAGGAATTTTAATAACAAAAGCCACGGAGTTCTGTCGAGCTTCATGTCCATGACTACACTGCATGAGGTGAAGTTTTGTGATCAAGTTATTCTCTACTTGTTCACAAATTTACAACATTTTACGAGATAGCTTTTAAAGGCTTTTCAAAAATCACCCAGAATGAATTTGTAGCTGTATCTACCAGGATTCAAAAAGTCTATTGTCATACTGTACGTCTAGCATTTTGTGACAATGGTCCCAGGATGTATTATACTGTACTGGAACTTCGTGGAGGTAAGCCTTGCCAAAGTTAATATAGCAACCTTTTTATTTAAAAAATTCCAATATATCATGGTTCTTGTACACTTAGCTTTGAGTTGTATTTCTACTTAGACAATTAATGAAATATGTTTCAGCTGAACAGTATGAAACCTAGAGTAAGTGGACATATAAACATGCATCTACTTAAATGTATGCTTAATGTACTAAAAATATGATAACAATACAACTTTTTCATGCTTTTTAAGTTGAAATGAACATGTATGCATATCATGGCTTTTCAAATTTTCACACTTTGAAGATTTAAAGATAAGTGAATAAGGTTTGCAAGACAACAACTGCATGCATGCTTGAGTCATTAGTCATATAGCAAAGCTACAAAGTAAGTCGCATCAAGGTTCTCTACGGTGAAGTCGCAGCAGGGCTCTCTGCAATGAAGTCGCGGCAGGTTTTCTCCTGCAAAATCGCAGCAAAGCTCATTTGCATGTGAAAAGTGAAGTTATTGTGTCTTTACAGCGAAGTCACAGTGAATGGTCACCACAGGCCTGTTTTATCGGTAAGGGTAGAGATGAAAAATCGGAGTCTCTGCTTTTTGCCTATCTTTAAGCGCAACCGCTGAACTCGAGCAACATTCTTAATCCAATGGAGGCATTTAATTAACTACTTCAATATTCTAGTTATTAGGTAAAAGTCTATTGATGCTCTCACTATCAGATACACACGTTAACTTAAATAATCATAAAAGCCGTTACCACGAAGTGTTAGTCTCGATAATGTGTAGTTTTTCAGTCCGGAGGCGTTGCTAGTAGCAACTCATGGGCTTTGCAACCCAGTGTTTTGTGCCGGCTTTAAAACAAAGGAGCCTCGAGAATAACAGTCTTATTTTTCCTATTGCATCAAAAATAGTGTAAGGATAGATTTAACTAAGCACGGCCGCTCTAAGGCGAGGAAGCCGAAAGACTAGCGATTCATAGCCTCTGCAAATAACTTTTGAGAAATTCTTTCACTTCCCAGAGTTTCAAATTGACATACTTTGAGCACCAAACGCTTCTTAGGAAAGTCCTGCTAGCTACCTCCCACCACAGAAAATTTTGAAAGTGGAAACTTCTACAAAAAGGAGAAACAACCCTGAACTGAAACAAGAGTTAATGAGAAGCCATCAATGGGCCTTCACAATAGTCAGCGCAACAACTGACTGAAATGGCTTCAACAAAGTTGAACAGCTTAAAAAAAACAAGCCAAGTCAGCGATTAGGAACTGGTCCACACAAGGGTGCATCAGATTAGAATTGCAGTCAACCACATCTCCTATGTAACTATTTTTGATAGTACAGTACGTACCTTGAAGAACGGGAAGAAAGCCAACTTTAAGATCTGCTAAGATTACTTTTCATGAAATATCACATTTATGAAGTTTACACTATTTGACCTGTGGTGACCAAATATGTTTGATCTCCACACAAGCAATATAGCCTTTAACTCAATATGAAACATTCTAATAGTAAGTATGAGCTGCAACATTGTTATTTTTTAAGAAAGGTTATAATTGCAAGCAGTTCTTAAGGTTTTCATCACTTGGTTTCCAACCTTTGTTTGACATCTGTCAACAAGGGATAATCTACCGACCGTAATGCATCCACATGCTAATTATGAAAACTTAAAGAGCCTATGAAGTGACTAATTACAGCCATTTGGTGTCATTCTCTGAACATATCTATCACCAAAAATAGCCCTTATGTTCAAAAATACCGCCCCATGAAAGAGAAATGCTAAAACGAAA